>JAKSZP010006818.1:0-126706 GCA_022478985.1 Massospora cicadina | reverse complement strand
GGAGCAAGATGGGCGTCCAAGTCAGAACAAAATGGAAAACGAGTAAAATGGGTAGCTTCGAGATTTGATTTGGATTCAAATCAAGAATGGAATGAAATGGGTGCTTGGGAGTTTCGCGGTTCAATTGGGATTCAAAATGGAACTGGCGCGGAACCGTTGAGGATTGGAACTGGCACGGAATCATTGAGTAAAGATTCCGCGATCCTGCTGTAAAGTTTACACCAAACATCATTCAAGTTGGCACCATAAGCTTATATTATATTTTATTTTAGCTTTTAGCATGTGTATATAGGGAAGGAACTGGGAGCTGGAGGCTCCTCAGTTCTGTTTTCTATCAACTTGGCTAAATATTAAATAAAAGAACTTAAAATTCATAAATTTATAATTTGGGTTTATTTTAAAGATATTGCCTAACTGCAGCCATGTTTGGCTTAAATCAACAAGAATTGGACTTTGAGAGTGAGCTTGGGAGGGCTATTGCCTCCCTCTATACCTTGTCTTGGAGTCAAGGCATGTTGCTGGGGTTAAGTATACTTGCAACTGTCTTCCAGGGGGTTCTTGTCCAATCTTGTAGCGCGCGCACCAGGAGAGTAGTATCAGGAGTCCTGTCAGCCCTATGGTCTTTAACATGCATCCTGTTGCCCAACTCATTCATGGCTCATTGGAAGGAGCCAGTGCGTTACACAATCCTGGAATTAAAGTGGGAAGTTATGTGTTGATTCACTCTTGGAACTATAATACCAAAGTTCCACATAACAAGTTTGGTCCTGTATGTATTGGACCATACAAAGTGATTAAACAAGTAAACCCAGTGGATTTTGAGTTATCATTACCAGAAGGATCAAGAGCACATCCCACTATCCATATTTCTCAACTCAAGTTGTTTAAAGGTCACTTACAAAAAAAGCTTTCTCTCTCCAACTTGCATTGTGTAAAAATCCTGAATATGAGGTTGAATAAATATTAGAAGTAAGTTGGTACAGGGGAAATGCAAATTTCTGGTTAAATGGAAGAATTACCCCATTAAAGAGTCTACATGGCAAACAGCTGAAGATTGTCACCACTGTCCTGAGAAAATCAGGGTTTTTTTTGTTTCAAAGGGGGTGATTTGATGGCACAGGATGTTCCTGACCATCACATTGTTATTATTAGAATTAATGATAACAAACAATACAATATTTCTATAATAGTGCTAATAATTTTAGGGAAAAAGCCACCCAATTGGGGTAAAGTTCAATAATAAATCAAGGTCCTTTTATACTTTTGGGGGATCCAACCAATCTAAGCTATAAAAATCTGAAACTACGAAATAATCAATCCGGCATTAATACCATATTCCCTCCAATGTGTGCCTTGAAAAGAACCCCTATAGATAGGGGTTCTGAAACAGAACAATTCTCAAGTGACTGTAGTAATTCACCCATTTTTTATACAAAATTAATCTATAAAAGCATACCCAAATTTTAATCAAAGATCAACTCAATCAAAACCAGTTTTTTGGGTCTAAAATAGTTTTTTCTGAATTTGGTATAATGTAATTGATGATCATTGCCACTTCTTTCTTACATCATTGATAATTATCATATATTTTAAACCAAAACCTAATAATTTAGCCCTATATTTAAAATCACAATTATCAACTATCGCAGACTAATAATTTCATAAGATTTAAAAGGTCTAAGAATTTATTGTTAACATACTATAAAAAGAATTGAGTAGAATTTATCCCTCAATTCTGTGTTCTTACTCAGTTAGCTCAATAAAACATATCTTTAAAAAATTCTCTAAATTATAATTTTAATGAACTATACTATGCTGGACGCCTTTTTTCAGGATAATGAACTCAGCCACCTAAGGGAATCTCTATTTGCTCTCACCTGGATTCAAAAATCATTGTTAGGGTTAAATATTATCCTAACTCTTATCCAAGGATAGGTTCAACATTATCATAGTGGTATGCAGACTTTCAGAACACTATCTGGGGTTTTATTAAATTTATAGACTATTATCTGGTTGTTTTTGCCCAATATCTTTGTCCATTACTGGAAAGAACCAGTCTGTTACAATAGGTCAGGATTACATGATATAAATTCAATGATTTGCCTGTCTGGACCAAGTCATTGTGAGCAACTCTATTTGTATTACTTCCTCTTACCACAGAAATATTAAATTTTACCATGACCAGACTCAAATCAACATTAGGAGCAATAGTAGGACGTCATTCCCACTATGCTAATAGTCCCTCTAAAGTCAAGTTTTTAAATGGCATGAACGCTCAAATTTATTGATCCAGTAACACTCTTACCAGGGGCAAGCTTATGAGAACTTATATCACCAAGAAAGATTGCTGATCCATTACACATGCTATGCATGCCTGCGGCCATAATTTGCCAGGCTGATCTATCACTAATTTGGGGGTGATATGTCCAGCAGGAATCTCCCAATATTTTGATTCAATTCCATATTGTTGCAAATTTTGCAATTTGTAGTTTAATGTTCTGTTAGTGTACCAGTCAATAGTATTAAAAACTGCTCACCCTTGCTCTTTTGCCTTCACTGGCCATCTTTCCAACTATTCTTAATACTTAAGTATATGTTAAAAATCTTAAAACAGATAAAAATAAGTATATGGAGGTTTTTCTGATAATTTATTAATGACTTATGCAACAAGGTTGGCTTATTCTTCCACCATAGCAATAAATCCTCAACTTTAGATAAATTGGCCTGAGCTGCTAACATTAGGGTGGTTTTATTCACGCTCTTTAGCTCCTTCCATTGCTGCAGTATCTCGCCCTGAATGGAGGACATAGCGTTATTCTTCAACAAGACTAAATTACTCTGTAATGAGCACCAAGTGTAAACTTTTGGGTAGTTTACTGCACAGGTTTGGACTTGTTGTAGAGTTAGAGGGCAATAGTTGTATGGTGACAACTGTTAAGTTGTTTAATCAGTGTAAGTGGCTCCAACCCCACTCTGATATAGTAGAATTTGAGAAACAACCAGAGAATTCTATTTTTCCAACTCTTCAATTTAGTCAAAATATAATAATAATTAAGAGTTAAATTCTGCTCTTTATTAAAAAATATTAGAGGTTTTTATAGGGTAATAAGGCACAACTTTTAAGCTGTCCTATTGTGAATTAAATAATTACCATCTACAAAATGTAACTCTTGGCATTAACTTCTGAACCTAGAGCGCTCCATCACCTTATTTAAACCCTGTAGATTAACCTTTGTGGTTTGCAGCCATCTATAAGTGTTAGAAACCAGATAACAATTGTATAGGGGCCACGTTACTGGGTTACATTTACAAACTACCGCTGTAACAAGCATTGAAAAGACCTTGGTTGCTTCAGAAAAGTTACCCCAATTGTCCAGCACCTCTGTTTGAATGATTCACCATAGAAATCTGACTATCATCTATCAAGTCCTCATTTAAATGCTTGTTAATATTGTCAAGAATGCTCTCTTATAGAACATAAATTGAACCCAATTGTCAGATTTTTATCTTTTGGTTAATTGTGAGTAATTATTTAGCTGGAAATCATTTCCAAACAATAGATAGTTAATCAAAAAACCTCCAAAAAATAATTTATAAGCTAGAAATTATTTATACTGAAATTAGAATAATTCAGAGCTTAATCTACACTGAGATGGACAATATGGTCAGTTATAAAAATTCTAACATGCATAAAGAATTACAACTGTATAACTTGTAAGAGTTATCATCCTCCCTAATTTTCCACCCTTGGGGGTTGCCCCTGCAAGACCCACAGTTGCCTTATTGCAGCTATTCAACTTGGTATGTAGCTTTTGGTAGGTCCTTAACAATAATAATCCTCACATAAACCCTATAGCATCCCTCTTCAGAGTTACCAGGTCAGCTGTGCCCCTGGCATTCTGGGCTCACCGCTGGATACTGAAACACAGAGATTTGAAGCCCAGTTTTCTTACAATCAGCCAGCTACTATGACACTTAATGCTAAGCTCCATCACAGAATAAGATCTAATTGGCATCCTGCCTGCTTCACTTCCAACATTACTTCTACCATTACCATCTTAACAGGCTATCCAAAATTTGTGTCAAAATCTCATTTTCATGCCATTCCAGTTATCCCCTCAGAGTTAAAGTTAGGCTACCTGGCCAATAGCAACATCCCCTTCTGGTATTTGTGAAACAAATTTCTTATCTATGCATATTTATCTTTCCCAGTTTCAAACTGGGACAATCCTAGGGCCTCTCAAATCACTAAAATTAAAATGTGTGATGGTTGAGGTTTTCCCTCAACATCACATTGCCCTGATCTTTGATAAGACAGGACAAGTTGGTGTGGAAGATAGAGGGGGTGAGAGAGCATTAGTCTTGGCTAGACCTCAGGTTGGGACTGAGACTGAGGAAAAAGGGTGGTTAGATGTTTCATCGGGCCTGGGGTCAAACCAAATGGTTTTATAGTGGGTGGTTTCTGTGTTAAAGGTAGATTTGAATCAGAATTGGAACGATTTCTGGGTGTGGTGGTTCAGCCACTACGGAATTTAACCTGGCCTAAAACAATTGGGGTTTACTTATGGCATATTTCATAAGACATAGTGTTAAGGATGATGGATGAGCTTGATCTATGCTTGCAGCAGAGAACTATAAGAGAAGGGACTTGAGAATGGGAGGTTCTCTAGTTTCATTTTCTATCAACTCTCCTAAATATATCAAATAAAGCTGTTTTTAAGCTTTACTTATTTTATTACTGTCTTCCAAGGTTTATATTGATAAATTTTGTCTTACAGCGGCCATGTTTGGCCTATACAAACAGAAGGTAGACTTTGAGAGCAAGATTGGAAAGGCTATTGTCTCCCTATACACCTTTTCTTGTAATTAAGACATGTTTCTGTAAGTAAGCATACTTGCAACTGTCCTCCAAGGGGTGTTTATCTAGGGCTCCTGTAACATCCGCACAAGAAGATTGGTCTCAGGGACCTTGTCTGCCCTTTGGTTAGTGTTCTGGGCCCTGCTTTCCAATTCATTTGTGGCTAATTGGAAGGTGCCAGTGTGTTACATTAAAAGGAACTCATTAATTTTCCTATCATTGTGGTAGCAAGCAAAAGAGGATCCAAGAGCAGTTGTGTTCCCTGTGTGGTATCACCATACCGTGACGCTTTTGATGGTGATACTTTCAGCAGTTTTTTTTTTTCTTTGTGAGGTATACCAAGTGCTGGATTGTGTGTCCCAGAGTAATGGAAAATTGGTAGGACCAGTGAAGACTGGGGGAAAGATTCCATCAATGCTAAGTTCAGAGGATTTAGAGCTGATCCATCAGACGTTTGGCCAGGTTCAGTTATAAGGGAGATTGACAAAGGCTTCAGGGTTGAGGAATCATTTGCTTTACAGTTTACCAAGTTTTGGTGACCTTGCCAGTGAAGCTTTCAAACTGGGTATGTGAACTTTTATAGGAGCAGGTGGGGTTGCCTGATTCAGCAGAGGAGTTTTTGGACTTGATTGACCAAGTGGTTTATCCAGATGAGGCACAAGATGCAGCTTGGTCAGCTTTGCTGCAGTGCAGTCAGAGGAGGAAGTCTGTGGAGAAATATGGTCAGATGTTTCAGGCACTGGCCAAAGCAGCCATGGCGTCAGAGTCCCAGCTTCCTCACATATTATGTCAAAATTTGCAGGTTGATTTGTTATTAGCAATGGCAGAAGTGCGGCCTGCAGTGACATTGAAGGAAGAGGTTCCCTTGGCCTTGCAGGTGGAGTGGCAGGTGGTCTTGGCCCAGGCTCGCCAGGAGTTGGTGCAATTCCCAAGTGGTTCCCATGAAAAAGAGGCAATGAGACGAGCATTTTTGGAGCCTGTGTACAGCTCAAAGAGGTTCAGGTATGTGGAGGAGGAAGAAAAGAGTCAGGGGGAGCCTGGGGAAGGCAGCGAATTGCTGTGGGTGGCAATGGTTGAGGCCCCCGTTCAGGTCCCTGAGGCCCCAAAGAAGAAGAAGAATGCTCCTTATAATTTCTGCAAGAAGCTAGTGAAGCTGGTGTCCAAGAATAAATTACTCTTTGCTTTATTCATATTTATCTTTACCTATAGAAGTGTGGGAAGGTCCTGGACCTGGTGGACACTGGGGCTGATAAGAATTGTGTGGATGAGGAGTAAGCAAGAAAATGTGGATTGCCGTTGCAGAAGGATGTATTTGTGTTGTTGGTGGATGCCACCAAGAGAACTGAAGTCTGGAAGGTGCAGGCCAAGATCCTGTTGAGACAAGGCCTGGATGAGTTTGAGAAAGAATTTTATGCTGTGGCACATTTGCCTCACCCAGTGGCGCTGGGGATGAGGTGGTGGCACCAATTCCATCTGCAACTTGATATGATGAAGGGAAAAGTGCTGTTTTCGCCTGAAAGCTCAGATGTGTGGAAGTGGGAGTTCCAGTTCCAGGGGTCATCAGTAAAATGAATGGGGGAAATATCTTCAGTTGTGTTATTGGAGGGTTTGCCAGAGGAGTACCAGGATTTTGCATCAGTGTTTGAACCCAAGGGTGAGGCACCCTTCCCACCTACAGGGGACTTTACATTTTAAATTTCAGTTAAAAGAGGGCTCTGAGTTGCCAAGGGGATTTCCAGTTTATCCATTAGATCCTTGGGCTTTGGAGGCTCTTGATCAATATGTCCATAAGATGCTAGGTCTGGGTTTGATTGTGCCATCCCAATTGTTTGTGATTTCACCAGTGCTGCTGGTTCCAAAGGTGAGTGGGGGAGCTACGTTCTTGTGTGGACTTCCAGCACCTCAATGCGGTAACAGAGCCTAACCATTATCTGATGCCATTTCTGGAAGACATTCTACCCTTGATTTTGGTGTGTGTGGTGTTCTCCAAATTGGATCTGGTTGGTGAATTCAATCAGATTCCTGTGTGGCCAGAGAATTAGAAGTATACCGCGTTTAAGTGTCACTTGGGGAATTTTTAATATTGGGTTATGCCATGTGGGCTTCATAATGCCCTCGCAGTTTTCCAACGCATGATTGATTGTGTGTTGGGAGATTTGGTGGGTAGGTGTTGCATTGCCTATATGGATGAACTTCTGATATTTTCCAGGTCAATGAAAGATCATGTGAGGGATGTAAGGAGTGTTCTGAAGGCGGTAAGCTAGGCGGGCTTGAAGTTGAAGCCATCCAGTGTGAGTTTGATAAGGACTTGGTGTCTTTCCTGGGGAATGTGGTTTTCCAGGGGAATTAGCGATATGTCCTGATAAACTGCAAGCAGTGAAGGAATGGAAAACCTCCATGAATAGGACTAAAGTGTGGAGTTTTTTCGAAAGTAGTGAACTTTGTAAGGAGGTTCTCCAAGAATTTAGCTGAGTGGGCTGTGCCACTGACAAGGTTGACTAGTAATGTACCTTTTGTTTGGGGAGGCTGAGGAAAGGGATTTCCAGCGGGTGAAAACCAGTCTGCTGACATCCCCAGTTCTGGCCCATTCTGATATCAACAGACCGTTTTTAGTAGAGACAGATGCATCAAACTTTACACGTGGAGTGGTACTACTGCAGGAGGGTAAAGACGGGGTTAAGCACCCTGTCTGTTACTTCAGCAGGTAGATGGTGCCTGCTGAGAAAAATTACCCAGTCTATGACAAGGAACTTTTGGCAATAGTGGCGGCATTAAGGGGAGTGGCAACACCACCTGTTGTATGCCAGGCATCCAGTTGTGATCTGTACTGATCATCAAGCCTTTTAATATTATAAGTCCCCACGTCTGATGAATCAGAGACAGGCCCAGTGGCAATTAAATTTGGCTCAGTATGACTTAAATATCAAGTATAAGCCAGGGAAACAGAATATCTTGCCATATTTGCTGAGTTGTGATTCAGGGTTGGTGTTTTCTGAGGAGTTGATGAAGTTTAACACCGCTACTTGTTGCCATTGAGTTTGTTTGCAATGATCTGGGTTGGAGAGAAGGAATCTTGGGAAGAATTCAGACTGTACTGCAGAGGAGTGAGTTTGACCAGCGGATCTTGGATGAGACTAGAGAAGGGGAGGCAAGAAAGAAACGTGTGGGGTTCTAAGTCTGGGAAGGTCTTATCTGGCATGAAGGAAGGATCTGGGTTCTAGTGATGAGTTTGCAGCAGGAGGTGTTAGCAGCTAACCATGATCATCCTTTGGCTGGACATCCAGTCAGGGAGAAGACACTGGACTTGGTTTGTTACCAGTATTTATGGAGAGGAGTGGGTGCTGCAGTACAGCAGTATGTGAAGCAATGTGTGGTGTGTGCCAGGTTTAAGTCCCACCATATGGCGCCAGGAGGGAAATTGGAGCCGCTTCATATTCTGTCTAGTCTATGAGTGTAACGGTTATAAACGTCCCAGTTTCTGATTGCCATCTTACCTTAGGCTTGACGCAATTTGCACCAAATGTCCAGCATGAGCTGGACTCTTGGGGTAGTAAACCTCGGAATTAGGGAAATTTGAAGCAAGAAAAAGATGAAATAGGTAAGCGAGGTTGCAAACTCCAGAATTAACCTTATTTTATTTATTATCAAATAAAAAGTTGCTGATGAACAGGATCCCAATAATCTGATGCCGCAAACACACCAAGGAAAAGACAGGATATTCAAGGGAGATCAAACCCCAAAAACCCAAGTTTTTGTTGACATGACAAAAACTTGTTGTTTGCGGATCATCAGGTAAGATAAGGTAAGGGCGGCCCCAAGGCCACCAGAGAAAGAGAGAGAGAGATTCTGAATGAAGTTCAGAATTGCGCAGGCTTGACCTTAAAGGTTGCCCTTCTGGGGCCTCAGCCAAACCATTGATTAGTCTTGAAAGAGCCTAATCAATAATTCAAGTGAGGCACAACCCAGCGCCTAAACCTGAAAAACACCAAAAATCTTTTTAAAAATTGATTCAGATTCAGAAAATCTGAACCTGAATCAAAATGCAACAAACAGCTTAATACTGTTCATTACAATGAGCCTCTGTGAGTGTGGATTTTATCACAGGGTTGCTCAAGTCCCAGGGGATGGACGCCCTGATGGTGGTGGTTGAATACCTGACAAAGTATTCAGAGTTTCCTCTTGTTGGTCAACCATCTTTGCAAAGGTAGCAGGTCAGATATTTACGAATGAGGTCTTTTCCTGACGTGGGGTACCAGAGAAGATTGTGTCTGACTGAGGTCCACTGTTCACATCTCAGTTCTGGTTACATCTGTTGAAAAACTTAAAGATAAAGGCCTCTCATTCATCAGCTTACCATCCCCAATCAGATGGCAAAACTGAGAGGGTAAATCAAATATTGGAACAGTATTTGAGGTGCTGTGTCTCAGGGTGGCAGGATGATTGGGTGAGTTGGGCGAAGTTGGCGCAATCTACATATAACAAACACAAGCATGCCTCCACAGGAATGACCCCATTTTTCACAAACCATGGTCAGCACCCAGAGGGTTCGGGGCCTCAGGAGAAGGTTTGGAATCCAGCAGCAGATAAGCTATCATGTGAGACTCAGGATACCTTGAGGCTCCTGAAAAGAAATATAGAGGCAGCAGTTGCAGCTCAGAAGAGAAAAGCAGATAGGCATTAATCAGATGAGCATTTTCAAGAAAGGTAATTAGGTCTTAGTAAATGCTCAGAACTATGCTATACCTGTGAGGAGCCAAAAGTTGGGGCTTGTTGGCGTTGGTCCTAAACCTAATAATGAGGTTGGTGAACGAGTTGGCGTTTGAGCTGAAGTTTCCAGAGGGGTCATAGGCTCATCCAGTGTTGCATGTGTCACAGCTCAAACCATTCTTAAGCAGCTGCCTTAGAGGACCTCTCCTTTGTTTCCATATAAAAGAAGGGCTGAGGAGTATAAGGTGGAGGAGATCCTGGACACAAAGGTGGTGTGAGGTCAACAGTCATTTTTGGTCTGGTGGAATGGTCATCCAATTGAGGAGGCCATGTGACAGACATCCAGAGATTGCACCTGGTGTCCTGGGAAGATCCAAGAGTTCCATTTCCTAAAAACTTGTCTAATTCTATTAAATAAAGCTGTTCTTAAGCTTTACTTATTTTATACTGTCTTCCAAGGTTTATATTGATAAATTTAGTCTAACAGAGGCCTGTTAGATTTTGATGGTTGACTCAAAAATAAACCCTTTGAGAAAACCATCAATGCTGATAGATTACTTCCATTGATGGATCCTTTGATCCTCCCAATTCATCTGCATAATCTGATAAATCAGATTCACCTCATAACCGCTCTAATTGCATCTGAGGTGCCCAATTATTGTAGCTAATAATAGCTATGATATTATTATATTATGGCCAATTATGGGTACACTTGGGTGCAAAGTGGTCCCACGGCATTAACTAAATTGCACCTCCTAAATTAGTGCATTAATCTTAATGCACTAAGGCGGAAGTTGGGTTTGATTAATGAAATTGATAATTAAGCACTTAAACATAGACATCCCAATTATGGGCATACTTAGTGCTATTGAGAGGCCTGCTGACATCCCAAATTGGGGTGCATCATCTTTTATGATCATATATTTTTTATTCCCCATTTATTGTTAGACATCAAGTTATGATGTAGCTCTAATTGGGAAGATTTTGATGTTGAGTTCAAAACCCAAAGTCATCCCAATTATGAGAGTAAAATTGCCTTCAATTGGGCTGAAACAATTGTTATTTTTAGTCAATTCATGGGCCAAATTGACTTGGGGATTTTTTCATAATTATTGCCATGACCAGCAGAGGATTGGCATAATATGAATGAACTCATCTAATAGATGAGTTTGGCCAGGAGATGCCCAGAGGTATATAATACTGGCACCTGGCCAATTAATAAAACATCAATTAATCATCATTTACTAGTTTATTGATCATTAATAACTACTGTCACTTAGTTTATTAATTATTATCCATCTGTCATCTGTCTGATATTTGTATCTGTTGCCATTACATCTATATTAGATAGTTGTGTGTGTTTATTCTTCCCAAAGAGAAGTACATAGTTGCCTGCCAGAGAAGTAGTCCCAATTATAGAGGAATAATTTCCTGATTTTGTACAAAGACAGAAGGTCTTGTATTTGTTGGTGCCAGTAGACTTAAGAACGGTGAGCATACTGGAGTTACTTGGCTATTATTGAGGATTATCAGAGAATCTACTTCCCAATTATGAGCAGGAGTTTCATTTGAAAAGTGAGTTTATATCCTCAATTTCATTGTTAAGTTATTTTAGCTTGCACCATCAGCTGAAAACTTAACATTTTGGTGCTCACTCAAAGAAAAAAACAACTACCTTAATATGAATATGGACGATCAGCTTTCAGAATTTGCCCAAAAGTACAGCAACAATGAAATGGAAACAAGCGATGTTCAGTTTATTGAACATTTTACCTCAAATTGTTCTGACAATGAGGAGGGGAACAGGTACTCATTAGAGCTAATAGCGACTGGAACAGGCCCAACTTTACCTTCTAATCCAGCCAAGTTTACCCAGGCTAACATCAAGGAAATGCTGGAAACCCTGTTTTGAGGCTACCAGGTTGGTTCTTCAACAATTGACCTGAGCTTTGGTCTATTTTATTACATGAAGGATCAAGCACTGAAGAACGAAATTTATCAAAAATATAGAGAAGCCACCATGGCTGGTTTGGCCCAAAGACTTCAGGAGAGTCAGGCCAACACATATGAATATTTAGTTAATTTTGTACAACCATCTATTAAGCATGCTCAACGCATCTTTGCACATCAAAATCTTGAACTTTCTCACATTCACCATATTCAAGATGAGGAACGGTCAGCCCATGCTTGCTTATTAGAGAAATTGGATACTTGCTTTGCAGAAGTGCGCAAAGCAATCATTTCAAACACTGGAGCTGCAGCAGAAGCCCATGGCCAAATTGATGAGTTGGTAACTCAACTTAATGAAGGCGTCCCAAAGATAGCTACACAAGTGCTGAACAATTTGGGATTCTCAAGTCAGTGGAAACAGGATATCACCAACCACTGCATCAGACTTGAGACACAGTATAATTATGTTGCAGCCAATACAGAAAACCTTCTCCAACAGGGTCAAGATTCAAGAAAAACCCTTAGAGAGTTGGAGGAAAAATATGTCAATTTGGAAAATTATATTCGAACCAAATTTTCAGCTACACAGAGAGATATTGAAGCTTTAGCCCAGTTACCTCTTACTACAGTAGAACAACCAGATAATTCAGATATCAAGGCTGAATTAGCCAACGTATGGTCAAGTATTTCTGAACTTTGTACTTCCAATACAATTTTATTTAAGGAGAAAACCAATATGGAGAGTCAACTGGCACTTGCTAACACAAGGATGTCAAGAATGTCAGAAGAAATGAAGGCACTTTTGGCCCAAGTGACATTAGCTGAAGCAGATCTCTCTCAAGCTAACAAGGAAATGGAGTATCTTAAGACTAATAGTTGCAAGTGTGCAACCAGTCTGGGGGGAGGGGAGGTTGACGAAGCAGCTCTAAAGGCACGCCAAAGTGCACTTAAGAAGCCACATCAGTCCCAATTTTGGAAAACAGAGTCAAGCAATTTGGATGATTATCATGAGGCAGATGAAGATTATGGGACAGATGTATCAAATACACAAACCATTCCACATGAGTTCTTACTTCTATGCCCACTCCAAGTCATTCACAGCATCCCATTCTTCCCAAAGGTTCCCCAAGTCAGTCAAACTTAAGAAGAGAAACTGCCTCTCCAATTAGGGACTCAGGCAGAGATGACTTCAAACCCACTTAACTTGCCAAAATTTGATAAAGATGGCAATGTATACTCTTTCTTGAAGCTATTTGAGAAGGCTATGAGAGGAGCATCCAATCATGCAAAGGTGACAGCGCTTATCAATTGTCTGGACTCACACAGCGTAGACCTTGTAATGCCCTATTTAGGGGAAGATTGGTCTTATAACGAGGCCCAACAGGCCATCATTAAGGAATTTGGTGGGCCCAAAAAGCTGTCAACACAAAAGATGGAACTCTTAAATATTGAGTTTAGACCTAATGAGTCTATCAAAGAGTTTGCCAATCAATTTTACCATGAAGCTCAAGTACTCCTCAGATCAAACATTATGACCAAATATGATGCATTAATCGCCATGGAACATGCTGTACAGCCATATCATGATTTGGAACAAGTAATGATTCCTGCTTTTAATTGCATATGGAGACAAATAGACTTGTAGACTATTTACGCCGCTGTGCAAGAAGCTTTGATGCGCCAAATCAGCCAAACAATCTGCAACGGGTACGCCCTCAACATAAAATTAGTAATATGAGCCACAGTCAAGAAAGAAATGGGAATCTCAAGGAGCAGAAACCTGACCATCCCAAATCTAGTGCTATCACTTGTCATCATTGTGGTAGAAAAGGGCACATCGCCAGCAAGTGTTATGCCCAAATAGATGGGAAAACAGGAGTTAATGTGGCTTACAAAGTTGAAAAGGACACAGATTTGGGAAAAGGGCAGGTGGAGTAGAGGCGGAATGCTCTACTACCACCCATCATGCCAAAAACATTCCTCCCAATCCTGGCAAATTTTTTGTGTCTGATTCAATTGGCAAAGATTCATTACATCATATTATGGCTGACGATGTATATATGGTTACAACCAGATCTCAAAAAGGCCAAAAATCAGGTGAAGCCTCAGAAGAGGCCCAAATAGAGGTGGCCAAACCATATGCCAAGCAAATTATGGACCATGGCCTTGATCCTCACACTACCCGCTCTCATGACCTGCCCTCCCTAAAAGATGTACAGGTCACAATCCCTATGCAGACTCTGGCAGGAAAACTTCCCTGAAATATGTTCTTGCCTCAAATCACACTTGGAGTCAGGCAACTCTGAATCTATTCACTTAATAAACACTTCTGAACCATACTCTGAGTGTACCTATGCCAATATTGCTGTCAATAAGGTCCATGTTTGGGCCATTATTGATAGTGGAGCCCCTTTAAATATCATCAGCACTAAGTTGGTGAAGAAGTTGGGAATAGCCCCAGATGTTGCCCACGATCAAGAATATGGCACTGCAGGAACACATACCACCAGAGCTCTTGGGGCATATAGTGCCTTGCCTATAAGATTTGGGTCTATAGTAGTATCCGCTCCAGCTATAGTCTTGCCAAATCAGAACTATGAGGTCCTTATTGGCACTGATTTTATGAGAAGATATGGAGTGGTCACTAGCCATAAGGATGATACCTTAACTATTTTGAACCAAACCATCCCAATTTATTATACAAAAAACGCGAATTTGGGACTAAAGAAGCCTAATCTGTTCATTAATCTGGCCTATCAAGATGGAATAATCCCTATCAAATACCATAAATCAAAGCGTCGTGTCAAGGCCTTGCCAACGCAAATCCATGAGTCTAAGGGAATACCCCTCCGAGCAAACAAGGAGCTAACTCTGGACTCAGGAATGCAGGCAGTAGTCCCAACTGGGCTAACAATTCAAATCCCAGAAGGACTTTATGGCGAAGTTTTTCAACCTTGGTCCCAAACTCAACTTGAACCTAATGTGGCGCCTGGAATAATTATTCCTGGACATCAAGAAATTAGTGTCCTCTGTGCAAACATGCAGAATCGGCCAATCTTCATCAAAAGGCACCAGGTGGTTGCCTATCTCCATTTGATCCCTATAACGGAGATTGAATCTTTCCACATTTTGGAACCCTGGATGAGCTAGGGCTTCCTGATGATGAGTTGGAATATGTGCATAATGTCATACCTGTGGCCAATTTAGGGGAACTAAATGATCAGGAAAAGGACCAAGTTTGGGGATTATTCGAGAAATACCATGAGATATTTGCTAAGGATGATTTTGACCTTGGATGTGCGAGAGGAGTGATCCATATGATAGATACTGGGGACCATTTACCTATCTGATTGAGGCCAATTAGACGTTCAAAAACTGCTGAAGAAGTTGTGTCAAAGGAAATTAAAGAACTTCTCAACCGTGGCATGTTGATGCCATCCAAGAGTCCATGGGCTGCCCCAATTCTCATTGTAAAAAAGAAAGATGGGAGCAACTGGGTTGTTATTGACTACTGGAAGCTTAATAACATTACCAAAAAGGATTCCTATCCTCTTCCGCGAATTGACGATGCCCTAGACAGGCTTGGGGGTGCAAAGTTCTTCTCAGCGATGGATTTAATTAGTGGGTATTGGCAAATTGATCTGCCCAAAGCTGAGCGAGAAAAGTGCGCCATTATTACCCAAGAAGGGTTTTTCAACCAACAAGGATGCCCCAAGGACTCTGCAATGCTCCAGCAACCTTCCAGAGAGCGATGGACACCATACTGGGCGATCTTAAATTGTCATGTGTACTAGTATACCTAGATGATATAAACATATTCAGTCATACCTTTGATGAACATCTGGAACACCTGGAAGAGGTTTTCAAGAGGTTAGCAGCTGCAAACTTGAAGATCAAGCCCAGGAAGTGTCAATTCTTTAAGGACCAGCTGGAATACCTTGGGTTTGTAATTAATAAGGAAGGTCTTCGGCCACAACCAGCCAAATTGGAAGCAATATCTAAGATGAAGAGGCCCAAATCCAAGCGAGATATTCAAGTATTTTTGGGCATGATTGGGTATTATCGCCAATTTATTGCTGACTTTGCTCAAATTGGAGAACCTTTATTTTATCTACTTAAGGATAAGGTCTCTTTTGAGTGGAATTCGGCCTGCCAGGAGGCATTTGACCAGCTTCATTTGGCCCTATTAGTCACACCAGTATTGCGCTATCCTGACTTTGACTGAGAATTTATTGTTCAGACTGATGCATCATTAACAGCAATTGGAGCCGTTTTGTCCCAAGTCAGAGAAGATGGCGAAGAGCACCCAGTAGCCTATGCTAGTCAGACCCTAAATGCCCATGAAAGAAATTATACTGTAACAGAAAGAGAGTGTTTGGCCATTATATATGCCTATAAACAGTTCTGAGTATACCTTCATGGAGTGCATTTCACCGTGGTTACTGATCATGCATCCCTAAGCTGGCTTAACAATTTGAAGGAGCCAGAAGGACGTTTGGCTCGCTGGGCACTTAAGCTGCAGGCTTATGACTATACCATTAAGCACCAGGCTGGTGCTAAGCATCAGAATGCTGATTGTTTGTCCCATCTGCCCATCATAGCAACCCTCTGCCAGCCAGCGATGCCTTGTTCCAGAAGATGGTTAATGGAACTTTTGCCAATGAGCCCAAACAAGTGCAGAAAATTCTCTCCAAATTAAGAAAGGATACCCAGACTGAAAAAGGAGTCTTATTCAAGGTGATTGATGGAAAGAAATATATATTTCCACATCCCTCAGCTCAAGCAGATCTAATTTTGGCTGCTCATAAGGCTACTGGCCATGGAGGCTTTAAGAAAACCAAGGAGCAGCTTAAGCAAAATTACTATTGGGAATCGATGCATTTTGACATCCATGAAACTTTGAGCTGTTGCCAAGAGTGCCAAGGGGAAAAACCTTCCAAAAAGCTACTTTGTACCAGCTTGTTTGGCCCAAATTTGCTTGGCACACTATATCTATAGATGTGGTTGGACCCCTCCCAATTAGCAATGTGAAAGCCAAATATATTATTGTGGCAATTGATCACTTAACAAAATGGGTCAAAGCCAGGGCTATTCAGGACTTAGGAGCCTCAACAACTGCTAAATTTATCTTGGAGCAAGTTATTCATTGGCACAGATGTCCTCAATTTATATTGAATGGATAATGGCACAAATTTCACTGCAGTTATTCTCCAGAAGCTTAATGAATTAATGGGGGTGCGTGGTGTTCTGTCAACTCCATACCACCCAGAGACAAATGGTGCAGTAGAACGAGTTAATGGAACACTTGTCAATATCCTAAGGAAGCTGACTTCTCAGAAGCCCTCCAAATGGAGCACATTCCTCAGTTTGGCCATTTTTGCCTACAACATCTCTTACCATTCAGCCACAAAGATGTCTCCATTCCAACTTCTATATGGGAAGCATCCAGCCTTACCACCATTGTTGTATTCCTTATTACAAGAACCCCAGGAATTGAGCTATTCTCAGTATGTTGAGAGGCTTGCAGAGACCTTAATTAAACTGCAAGCCCAGGCTTTTGATAATAACTTCAAACTTTGTAAGGCCCAACATGAAAAAGATCAAAAAACCTGATACAATCTGCCCAAATTCGCTGTGGGGGATGAAGTATTATTTTGTAATACCCATGGTTTGGGCCAAATTCACAAGTTAAATCACATTTGGGTTGGTCCATTCAAAGTTATAGAGAAGACTTCAAACTTTTCTTACACTATTAAGGAGAAAAATTTGGGTCATGTATATAATTGAGTCCATGCTAAATTCCTAAGGAAGTTTAAAAAGTGGCCCAATTAGAAGAGAAGAATTTTAATATAAGCATATATAATTAATTGAAAATAATAGTTATGAGAAAGATTAATAATAAAAAGAAAAAATATATATAATAATGCAAAAGAAAAAAATTCTATCATCTATATACATAGTAAAAAAAGAGAATAAGATTTTATATTTCAAGTAATAAGAAAATTATAAATTTTAATAAATAAAACGAATTTTATTCCTCAGCTTTGAGGGGGGAGGCAACTCAGAACCTGAACCTTCATCTTCATGTGCCAATTTGGCCCAATCTAGTTGCTGGGTGACAAGAAAAAGGGCCATAATGGCATAGAGCCAGATGCGCCGCACACTCATTGAAGATGACTCCCAGCAAACAATGGGGAGAGGAGGCACAAAACCATTTATAGTTACCCAATTGAGCCCACAATTGGGTGGGAAACATGCGCCCAAGAGAAGACAGTCAACTAGGAAATCAGTTTGATACTGATAAATTTCTGGGGTCAACAATCTAACACAATAAACCTGGGTTTTCCACCACTCAATTAGAGGGGGACATGCAACAAATGACCTGAAGGCATCCAGTCAGGGAAAAGGCGCATAAGATGGCTGACTACAGGCCATCCTGGGGAGGTATTCATCAGCGTTATCCTGATGAAGGGCCTCAAAAGCTGCCCAAATGGCTGAGCAAAAATGAACATCTTGAACATCATGGGTATTCAAACCCAAAGAGGAAGCAAAATTGGGCCAATTCTCAAGCAGCTCAGACCAGGAACCAAGGACCTCCTCCACAAAGCTGTCAACCTGAACAAACTCTTGAGGTCAAACAGAGGTATCTTCAGCCAGCAAAAGATGAATGGGGTTATAAAGATGATCATATTCAGCCCAAGTTTTGCTGAGCAGTTGGCCTCAATGAGAATAGTTGGCTGACCCCAGCAGCGCACTGTAGTTTTGGGCCATTGGGAAATGGCTGAGTACAAAGAGAAACTCCACCAGAAGATCGCCATCTCAATAAACTAGCTGGAGCAAAAAGGTTGGCTCTCTCAGATCAAAAGAGCAGCTGAAGTTGTCTGCTGAGACAGTTGTGGAAGCATGAGACCTGAGCTCATACCCTATCAATCCTCAGGTAGGATCCACAACTTGGACAACTTCCTCCTCAATGATGGTTTTGGGCTGAGTTGACATCATGACAGTCAGCGCAGGAAAAAGCTGGCCCAACTCTGCTGCCCAGAGTGAGCCCAAAAACAAATTCATATGCATGTTTCTGGGCAGATGAGTAAACTGATGCCACTGTTCAGGTTTGAGGGAAGTGACAAAATTGTGGTATGCAGAGGATGAGCTGTTTTCAGACATTGAAAATGAATTTGGGAAAATTCAGGGTTTATATTCCAGTCAAGTGGGGGAAATGTTAGATTTTGATGGTTGACTCAAAAATAAACCCTTTGAGAAAACCATCAATGCTGATAGATTACTTCCATTGATGGATCCTTTGATCTCCCAATTCATCTGCATAATCTGATAAATCAGATTCACCTCATAACTGCTCTAATTGCATCTGAGGTGCCCAATTATTGTAGCTAATAATAGCTATGATATTATTATATTATGGCCAATTATGGGTACACTTGGGTGCAAAGTGGTCCCACAGCATTAACTAAATTGCACCTCCATTAATCTTAATGCACTAATTAGTTGCATTAATGAAATTAATAATTAAGCACTTAAACATAGATGTCCCAATTATGGGCATACTTAGTGCTATTGAAGGCCTGCTGAATCCCAAATTGGGGTGCATCATCTTTTATGATCATATATTTTTTATTCTTTAAGATGTCATATGATGTCCTAATTGGGAAGATTTTGATGTTGAGTTCAAAACCCAAAGTCATCCCAATTATTAGTGTGCTATTGAGAGGCCTGCCAACATCCCAAATTGGGGTGCATCATCTTTTATGATCATATATTTTTATTCCCCATTTATTGTTAGATGTCAAGTTATGATGTAGCTCTAATTGGGAAGATTTTGATGTTGAGTTCAAAACCCAAAGTCATCCCAATTATGAGAGTAAAATTGCCTTCAATTGGGCTGAAATGATTGTTATTTTTAGTCAATTCATGGGCTGAATTGACTTGGGGATTTTTCATAATTATTGCCATGACCAGCAGAGGATTGGCATAATATGAATGAACTCATCTAATAGATGAGTTTGGCCAGGAGATGCCAAGAGGTATATAATACTGGCACCTGGCCAATTAATAAAACATCAATTAATCATCATTTACTATTTTTATTGATCATTAATAACTACTGTCACTTAGTTTATTAATTATTATCCATCTGTCATCTGTCTGATATTTGTATCTGTTGCCATTACATCTATATTAGATAGTTGTGTGTGTTTATTCTTCCCAAAGAGAAGTACATAGTTGCCTGCCAGAGAAGTAGTCCCAATTATAGAGGAATAATTTCCTGATTTTGTACAAAGACAGAAGGTCTTGTATTTGTTGGTGCCAGTAGACTTAAGAACGGTGAGCATACCAGAGTTACTTGGCTATTATTGAGGATTATTGGAGAATCTACTTCCCAATTATGAGCAGGAGTTTCATTTGAAAAGTGAGTTTATATCCTCAATTTCACTGTTAAGTTATTTTAGCTTGCACCATCAGCTGAAAACTTAACACTCAGTATAGCATCACCTTAGGTTAACTTTATTTGCTTGGATTTAACCTCAATGACCAAGTTGATTATCATGTTATAAGCAGTGGGAAGAACCCTTTAACCTTTTAGAGGGTACCAAGTTTAGCAAGGTTTAGACAAGTAGACCCTCTGTACTAATGCCAATGATGTAGTTTATCCAAATAACAAAGTACCTTTCAACTCTCAAGAGTCAAGTTTTAGCAATTGAAATAGCACTTATATGTTTATATCAGAGCTGATGCTGCTATCAAAGATTACTAGGTTTTCATATAGGTTGAGATCCTTGGGGCATATAATAAAGGCTAAATGCTAGGAATATAGATGAGTCCACCAATATTTTAATGCCTGTAATATCTTAATATACCATGGAGTAGTACTTTTATAGACCCTAATTATCTCCTAATCTTTATCTTAATAATTGCTATATAGAGTATAAATTGTGTCACTTTATATCTACTCATATATATAAATTTATAGTTTTTTGATGTTAATCCTTATAGCAAATCATAGATAGGGCTAATAATACTTATGTCAACTTACATCTACTATATTTGAACAATACTAGGGATGGCAGTAATTGACTGCATTCTGCTATTTTGCCATTAAGTCTTATACTCTTTGGCAACTACTTCAAAAATCAATTAGGTTATGATAAGAGTTAACCTTTATGCCTTGGTATATGATACCATTTGATAATCTATACATATAAATGAATGTCTGTCTGTCTTTTCCAAATGCATTCCTATACCATTCATCCAATTGTGATGAAACTTAGGTGAGTTGTTGTGTGCATGCCTGAGAAGGTTTGTAAATTTTAAAAAATATTATCTAACAGTAAAATAAAAGTTTTATATGTAACAAGTGAAAATCCTATATATACTTCAACGGTATTTGCTATATTGTAACAGCTGAGCAGTTTGATATTCAGCTGATTTAATATTTTAAATGTTTTTATTAAGTAATTAGTGGTCATTTGGGTATTTAACAAGTTTATCTAAATTAAAACTTTGAATCAAAAGTCCAATTGATTTTAAAAAACCTCCTCTAGCATAATTGGCTCATCTTTTGGCTCTAAACTTCAACTTTTAAAAGATCAGTTGTTTAAATCCTGGTATAATCACTTTTTATACACTTTTCTTAAACTCACTGTTAATTCTGTCTGTCTGTAATCAAATCTTACAAGCTCTATTTCAGACACTTATCACAAAAATTTTTGCACTGGTAATTGCATCATCTGGAATTGTGGCAACTCTTTTGGATGGTGACCAAACAGTGCATTCAGCACTAAAATTGCTGTTGAATATTAAAACACCCACATACAATATCAAAAAAATTATGGAATGGGTAAAATTCTCCAATCATGTCAACTCATTATATGGGATGAATGTACTATAGCACATAAAAAAGCATTGGAAGCACTTCATTGTACACTAAAAGATTTGAGAGGAAATGAACAGCTCTAAGGTGGCACACTCATTTTATTGTCTGGTGATTTTTGAAAAATTCTACCAGTTATACCACATTTAACTCCCGCTGATGAACTTAATGCATGTCTGAAATCATCAGTTTTATGGTGACATATACAGAAATTAACTTTGAAGACCAATATGCGTGTACATCTACAACATGATGCATCTGCTAAACATTTTGCAAAACAATTGTTGGATATTGGAAATGGGAAAATGGCAATCAATGAATCCACACAATGTATCACATTGCCAACAAACTTCTGTAAAATTACAGCAACCACAGACAAATTGATTCACAAAGTTTTCCCAAATATTGCACAGAATTACAAAAATCATCAGTGGCTAAGTTCACATGCTATACTAGAAGCCAAAAACAATGATGTCAATGCCATCAATTTCAGCATTCAAAATAAAATACCAGGTGATGTGACAATATATAAGTCCATTGATACTGTAATGAATTAAGATTAAGTTGTCAATTATCCAACTGAATTCTTGAATTTACTTGATTTGCCAGGTATGCTGCCACATGTTTTAACATTGAAAATTGGTGTGCCTATCATTCTTCTCTGAAACATCAATCCACCACAGCTTTGCAATGATACCAGGCTTTCAGTGAAAAAGATGAACAATATCATTAAAGCTACAATCTTAGTTGAAAAATTTAAAGGAGAAGATGTTCTGTTGCCATGCATCCCAATGATTCCAACAGATATGCCATTTGAATTCAGATGTTTGCAGTTTTCAGTGTGACTTGCATTTGCAATGACTATCAACAAAGCACAGGGACAATCACTACAAGTGTGTGGACTAAATTTGAGAAATTTATGCTTTTCACATGGACAGCTGTATGTGGCCTGCTCACATGTCAGAAAACCTTCTGATTTATTCATGTATGCACCAGATGGAAAAACAAAAAATATTGTGTATCCAAAAGTGCTTTAATAAACAGAATTAAAACACAAACACTTTCTATCTTTGAGTGGCATTGCAATGCATGTCAGATAATCATATTAATATTATCACATTAATTTGAAAACCACACAAACAAAGTTGTTGGCAACAGCTATTTATTTATAAAAAACCTACTTTAATTGAACTTAGTTAATTAAACTAACATTTTCATTATGTACAACATGAAACTCCATTGCAAGGTATAGGTATTCTGCTAGTTAATTATAAAGTTTGATAGTTATGATCAATTATAAAATCTAAAAGCTAATATTAAGGGGTGGATACCCCAGTGGTAGAATATGGACCCTCTACCGCTGCCTCCCCAAGTTTGATCCCGGTAGATGAACTTTGGATAGGGGACAATTATGACTGTGTTGGTGTTGCATACCAATGCCCCAAACCAAGATAGCAAATAGTAAGGTGGTCCATGTAGTTCCTGGCCTATCATACACTGTGCATGGAAGTTTTCCAGGTTTTATCATCCTTTCCCATTTCTTTGATCCCTTAATTGGTGCGGTATTGTCTCAGGTCAGCCCACCTCAAATAAAATTTAAATTTAAATTTTAAATTTTTTTTGGAAAAAAAGAACCTCCTTTAAAAGAAGCTCTAAAAAGTATAAAATAATTGAGAAATTAAGCCTACTCAATAAAACCCTTTTGAAGTCAGCACCATATTTTAAGCTAAATTATAGAATTTTGCTCATAAATACAGATTATATCTTATGTCTGGATTTAGGTCCAAGTGTAAACTATAAGCAACTTAGAATAAATAGTACTAAGTATATAAAATATAAATACCTATTATAAGTCAGTTAAAATATGGCGCTGACTTCAAAAAAGGGTTTTATTGAATAGGCTTAATTTTTGCAATTATTTCATACTTTTTAGAGCTTCTTTTTTTCCCAAAAAAATTTTTTTTGAGAAGATTCTTTTTTTCCCAAAAAAACTTTACCCCAGCCCTTTTCCCCTCAAAAAATTAGTGCATTTTTAAAAGTGGCTCTTTTTCCTACTTTTATAATCATTACTCTCTCTATATAATGTTTTTGCCCCTTACTATTTCTCTATAAAATTAAAACTTATTGTATATCTATTATATATAGTATTTATATAAACAAATATACTAAGAATTTATTTTAATAAATTTAGTTGATTTTATTGGTCAAATTATACTAAATTTACTGATCACCATCTACAATACTTCATTTTATTAAATTTAGATGCTTTTATTGGTCAACGTATGTCAAATTTACTGATCGACATCTACAGTAATTCGTTTTATTAGATTTGGTTGCTTTTATTGGTCAAATTATACTAGATTTACTGATCACCATCTACAATACTTCATTTTATTAAATTTAGATGCTTTTATTGGTCAACGTATGTCAAATTTACTGATCGACATCTACAGTAATTCGTTTTATTAGATTTGGTTGCTTTTATTAGTCAATCTATGTAACTTTATTGAACGATATCTAAAATAATTCATTTTAACAAATTTAGATGAGTTTATTGGTCAAATTATGCAAAAACGATCTATCTATAATACTTTAAGCTCGTCCCGCTATGAGCTCATACTGACTGAATTTTGAACATACCCCCCAGCCATAGAACATATCAAATGTGCAACGAAGCTATCGCTTCACCGATGCCGGAAAAACGTTTATCCGGAGCTGTATTAGTCTCACAAGTATCCATCGCTTCCGAGCCCATTTTGCTATTTACTAAATTAATGGGCAGATACTTGCCCAATACTTACAAAAGTAAAATGGGACCTGAGTTGGAGCATCCTCTATTTTTGGAGATGATCATCCAAATCGGTCCAATATTTTCAGTTATGCGCGAACAAACATAGAAAAAAGAAAAAACATATACTCAGGACGAATTGATAACCTTTTTTTCAAAGTCGATTAAAAACCAAAGGGTGGTTAGCCTGGCGGGATAATTCCTGGTTCCACCCTAGTGCAGGTTTTGTTCAATACAAGTCCAAAACCTGTACTGGCTAGAAAATTCTTGGCGTGGTATATTGTCCCAAGGTCGACCCACCTCGAATACATTTCTTAAAATCCAATACTAAAAATAGTATATAATTATATATATATATATATATATATATATATATATAAAGTAAATAACTACCAATCTAAATAGGAGTGCACTTTAATTTTTCTATTTTTATCAAGTATAAACTTAAGTCAGTTTAGATATAGCAATGCGAGAATAGTATCAGGATAATTTATGCCTTCATTTTAATTTAATATGATTTACTTGTAAAGAATCATTGGATTAAATTTGTATTAAAATGGGCCAGCTTACCTCAAATAAACAAGGATGTATTAAAATAGAATTATATATTTAAATCTAGGAAATTGATTTGAATTGAAAGTAAGTTGCTTATTGGTAACGAACTGCTTAATTTAAAATGGAATTTAGGTAAAACAGGATATTTACCTGGTATTCGGAGGTCCTACTGACTGATACTAAATTGGTTGGCAAATGATTATTACAAACCTACTCCTATTTTTTAACCGACTTTGAAAAAGGAAGTTCTCAATTCGACCTGTATGTATGTTTTAAGTATTAGCTGAATAAAATAGAATCATGTGATTGAATTAAGAGGCTTATTAAGAATCTAGTAGAAAATTATATAGGGAGTAAATAGTAACTTGCCAATATATAATTACAGTCAAACTTGACTATTAGTAAAATATGATCGGCTTGAAACTACCCATCAGATCATCGTTTGATATTCAGGAATCTAAATTTAAATTATTTTAGGCCATTGTTTGATAAACCAAAATGCTTGTAAAATTTTAAATAATTCTATAAAGCAATAATAGTAATCTATAGAGGAGTATCAGGTAATTTTTATCCGATTTAATCTTAAACAAAACCTTTAAACAGATATCTTAAAATATTTAGAGTAGAGGGAGGATACCCAAATGGTAGAGTAGGGACCTCTACCGCTGCCTCCCCGAGTTCGATTCCGGTACTTGAACTTTGGGTAGGGGACAATTACGACTGTGTTGGCGTTGCGCACCAATGCCCCGAACCGAGATAGCGAATAGCAAAGGCGGTCCATGGAGTTCCTGGCCTATCATACGCCGCACATGGAGGGTTTCCGGATTTTATCCTCCTTTCCCATTCATTCGATTTCCCTTAATCGGTGCGGTATCGTCCCCAGGTTGGCCCACCTCGAATAAAATAAAAAAATATTTAGGGTGGGTTAACCTTGTGGCAAATATACCATACCAAGTCTAACCATATACTGGTTTCGAACCCTTGCTAAACCAAGTGGTAGTGGTGAGTTTTTAACACTAGGTTAACCACGCTTAGGATATTTTATATCTACTAAACTAATTTACAGTTGAGCATATATATTTTAAACAGATATTTTATATACACTATAGTTCAAACTACCAGTCGAGCAATATATTAAACAGTTTATATGCACCATAAACTAAGTTACAGTTGAGCGTATATTTTTAGACAGATATTTTATATACGCTAGAACTAATTTGCAGTTAAGCATATATATTTTTTTAAAAAGTTTGAAGAATTAAGTTTAAAAGTAACTGCCATCATTGAAATATTTATACCTCAGATTATACTATAAATACCAAAGAATTAATTAGGCTTAGTAATAGTGGGATCAGTTCTGGTAATCACAGTTTATGATTTCACTAGTTCGAAGCTTATCTAAAGTGGAAGTCCAATTCAGTTTTGGATCGAATGGGGATCTATGACTCAGTTGGGATATCAATATTTAGTTTAAGTTGATGCCATGGTAAGTGGGGAAGCCGTAAAAAGATTTACTAATAAATTCAGCATGGCCCCTTTCAAGTAAGGTAATGTTTAAGTGGATTTGCCTTAATTGGAATTAGGGTTGACGAAGGTTTAACGAGATTCGTTAAAATACATTTTATTAGAGGATGAATGATCCTTTAGGTAACGTAATTATGCCAATCTGGACTAGCAAGGTTGGGATTGCAAATCTAAATGGCGACCAATGAAGTCGACTGAAATAAGACGAAAGGGTGGTTAAAGCCAAACCAATTCCGATCTTTTTAAAATCATACCCTTGGATTATTTTACTGCCGTTGACCGCTTAACCCATTCTCAATCTGCGCTTAAGTGCAACTTTATCCTCCCTTTACCGCTTACCAACCAAGCCTTCTCGGCCATTTGTCTAAAATGGCTTCCATCAATCCTCCACAGTTAAACAGTCTGACACAAAAGCTTACCAGCCAAAACGAGGCCACATGGATTCAGATCGGTAAGCTTGCCTATTGGTAAACTTGCTAAGTTTGCAGGCTCACTGGCGGAACAGATGTCCGACTTCGATCGTGCTATAAAGGCTTACGAGTCTGCATTGCGCCATAATCCCTATTCCTTTTCGGCTCTCTTTAAAATCGCTACCCTTTGTCGCGGTCGCGAACAATACCATAAAGTAAGTTTTGTTGCGCCTCTATACCTAATCTCCATAGGCCACCGAGTTTTTTCAACGCGCCTTGAACATTGATCCGAACAATGGCGAGGTTTGGGGCGCCCTGGGCCATTGCTTTCTCATGATGGATGAGCTGCAGAAAGCTTACTCCGCTTATCAGCAGGCGCTATATCACCTTCCAAATCCGAAGGTGAGAAATTTAGGTTCCCCTCTCATATTTTACAAGGATCCTAAACTTTGGTACGGCATCGGGATACTTTATGACCGGTATGGGTCTCTTGACCACGCCGAGGAGGCCTTTTCCGCCGTCATGAGGATGGAGCCCAAATTTGACAAGGGGAACGAAATCTATTTCCGCCTCGGCATAATCTACAAGCAGCAGAGCAAATTCGATCTTAGCCTCCAGGTAATCTATCGTTACGCCAAACTTAAACCGCTCGGTATGTTTTTAGTGTTTTCGCTACATCCTTCACGCTCCGCCTCGCCCATTGACGGAAGTTGACATTTGGTTTCAAATTGGCCACGTTTATGAGCAGCAAAAGGAGGTAATCGTTCCAGCTATCTTTTACTAACCGCTTGTTAGTACCTCTTAGCTAAGGATGCCTACGAGAGAGTTTTAGCGGAGAACTCGGCTCACGCCAAAGTTCTCCAGCAACTGGGATGGCTCTACCACCAAACGGCCGCCCCGTACTGTGATCAGGAAAAGGCCATCTCATATCTCAACCTCTCTATCAACGCGGGTAATCCTTATAAAGCTTAGCCTTTACCGTATCTCATCTTTGCCTTGATGACAGCGATGCCCAAACTTTTTATCTCTTGGGCCGGTGCTACATGGCTCAATCCAAGTTTAACAAGGCTTACGAATCCTACCAGGAGGCAGTGTAAGAGCCAACCGTCGGTGCTTTTAAATTAATGGTCGTTAGCTATCGCGATGGGCGCAATCCAACATTTTGGTGCTCCATCGGCGTCCTTTATTATCAGATCAACCAGTTCCGAGATGCATTAGATGCATATAGCAGGGCCATTAGGCTCAATCCTCACATTTCTGAAGTTTGGTAAGCTGGTATCCTAGTCGAAAGGCTAACTTGAGCCAGGTACGATCTCGGGACGCTATACGAGTCTTGCAACAACCAACTCGACGACGCACGAGATGCCTACCACCGTGCCTTGGAGCTGGACCCCAACAATTCGATGATTAGAGCTCGAATTGAGTACCTCAACAGCAGCCAAACGGGCGGCAAGTAATGCTTAACTCGGCCACATCTAACTTTTAGTGCCCCGGTGCCCCAGGACGTCAATCCATCAAACTACCCCAACAACGGGTTTTCTGGACCCAACGGCCAGTTCAGCCAGGTATGCCTCGATCTTAAACTTAACTATAATTCTAGGGCCCGCTGGGACCTCCCCCCGGCGTCCAGAGCTTTCCATCCCGGCCGGACAACTTGGGGTCGGTGCCTCCTCCTCTGGTAAGAGCCCTTTTGGCTTACCAACCGTTAGCAATTTTCGCAGGTTGCCGGCGAGAGGCCCTCCGCCTCGGGCCCCGAACTGCTCGCCCCCTGGGCCACCCCAGCAAGCTGTCGTCACCCAACGTCCGTGGTAGCCAGAACCTGCCCAACCTCATGCGCGATGACCAAGGAAGGTTGGCGGAGCTGGGCCCGATGGGTGGGCGCGGACACCCTGCCGAGCACCACTTAATCCACGACGGCTTCCGTCCGCCCATGTCGCATGGATACCGTCAGCACATGAAGCGGCCCGATCTTTCTGGTGGGCCCGATGGTCGCAAGTTGAGTTGCCCCTCACCTGGCATCCGCCCACCGCCTCACTCGCGTATGGCCGAAGGGCCCTACTATC
This sequence comes from Massospora cicadina, assembly GCA_022478985.1. NCBI lineage: Eukaryota > Fungi > Entomophthoromycota > Entomophthoromycetes > Entomophthorales > Entomophthoraceae > Massospora > Massospora cicadina. Next base: position 97,965 of record JAKSZP010006818.1, on the reverse strand, counting down.
ATGACCCTCACCATGACCGCCGGGAGTATGATGACCCCTACAAGCAGCGTGGCCCCCCAGGCTATCTTCGCCACGAAACTTTTGATCGCCACCCTTTCCCAGACCATGGGTATCCCGTCGACCGCCGCCCCCCACCGCGCCCCATGCATCATCCTATGCATGACCGCAACCCTCCAAATGATGACCGTAGCTTTCACCTCCCCGACATTCGCAACATGCACGATGACAAGCAACGCCCCCTGCCACCCCACATCTCCCGCCCTGTTGACTCCCACAAGCTGGATTCGCGCGCCATGGGCCGGTATGTTGATGAGGATTATGATGGCGCTGCTGACGCCCTCGCCAGTATCAGCGAGTCCGCCCCTGCTTTCAAAAAGACAAAATCGGCCTCGGGTGACCCCGCTGCCCACTACATGTTGGGCCAGCGCTCCACCCCCTCCGCTCCCCTAAGGTCCACTCGGCTTCTGATTTTCACCGTGAGAACCCTTCAAAATCCCCAGCTCAAAGCTCTACCCAAGCCTCCTAACCTATTTGCTCGGCTGATTAAATATTTTTTAAAATAGATGACTTTTGCATGATTTTAGCTCTCCATTTAAAATTCCTAGCCAAGCCCTTGGGAATTTGCTATACGTTTATGGCATCAGGTGGCCAATGTTATTGCCTTGTAAGAGTATGGTTGCTACCCCGATGAGAGGGGCCTGGGGCTGACCTTTAAGCTTGAATCTAAGCCAGATATGATGGCAATCTATATTGTGGGCATGTCATAATCATTCGCAACCAAACTCTGAGCGGTATTTGAACTCCATCAAAAACTGGCTCAGTTTAGCATGAGCCGTCAGTCTGGATGCAGGGCTATAACTTATCAATAGGTAAAACGAAATGTGCCAATTGAGCCCATTTCAAATGGAGTCAATTTGCTGTATGCAACGTGGATCCAGACTATAAGGCTGGCTACCTATAACCACGTTAAAAACTATGGGCATGGTCAGGATACCATAGTTGTGTGGTTTGCTCCATGGAGCCTTTGACCCTGCATGTGCCAAGCTAGCCCGACGCGAGCTCAGTGAAATCTGTGGATGGTACTTTTTAAATTTAATCTGGTGTAGCGGCATCCCCAGCTTGGCCATCTTCTCCACTAGTTGCGAAAAGCTGCTTGGGCTGTGTGGTACATCATATAAGCTCACCCTGGCTCACCTGAGGTACCAAGGTCAATGCAAAGGGCACATGTTATACTTTTGTCAGTTGCTTAGCAAACTTTAGAGCTATGCTATTGATACGCTGCTAGCTTGTATATCTCTCAGATTGAGAGGCCTCTGAAGCTTTGGATTGTGATCCTTAAGCCTTGGATAAATGGATAAAGTTAGCTTCAAGTCAACATTTAAAGTCAATCTGTATGCTACACATGTAGAGGGGAGGATACCCCAGTGGTAGAATAGGGACCTCTACCGCTGCCTCCCCGAGTTCAATCCTGGTAGTGAACTTTGGGTAGGGGATGATTATGACTGTGTTGGCATTGTGCACCAATGCCCCGAACTGAGATAGCAAATAGCAAAGGCGGTCCATGGAGTTCCTGGCCTATCATACGCTGCGCATGGAGGTTTTCCGGGTTTTATCCTCCTTTCCCATTTTCTTCACTTCCCCTCATCAGTGTGGTATCATCCCCAGGTCAGCCCACCTAGAATAAAATTTAAAATGTATGCTACACATGCAAATTTGTACATGCCAGTTGAGCAGCGCATGATCACTTATAAATATCTCATGATATCAGCTGATAAAAGATCTATTGATGAGGCCTTATATTAAGGTTACTGCTCTCCAAAGCATCAGAGGTCATAGCCCAACTGCATATACCTTAAACAGCTTGCTTAGGTTACCCCTAGCTATAGAACCTGTTTATTAGTTAGAGAATAGATATCAAAACATCTCTGCCTTTTATTATATTTGGCTAGGTTTTGAAGTTGTTTCATTATCATTTTAGGAATAGCTTGATAAGTTAATTGTAAGGTTAGTAAGATTAAATTAGCCCTACCTGCCTATAATATCACTAGACCAGCTACCCTAGATCTTTACAAACAACCTCATTAGTTTTAAATTATCTGGATAGTACTAAAAAGGGCTAGATGGAAAAGATCATGGAAAAATATATATAGTTGAAGAAGTAGGTACATTATTAGGTAATTAATTAAAACAGTATACTCAATATATTTTTATTAAAGACTAGTAGTATACCCATGCTTTGCTATAGTGTTTATAACTTAGCAAATTTTTTGTTTTTTTTACCTCCATATTATTAATTGAATAATGGATGATAAAAGGGATGGAGGAAATTATATTTATCCTAACTTTAACAAGGGTTCAAACCTGTTACAGGTTTTTTACCCCACCTTAGCTTGTAGTTACAGATGTTTTTTTCAAAACTCCATGCTTTATTTAAAATAAATTTTAAGGGAAAGTAAGAGGGGAGGGTAGAATACAGGCAATTTGGCCAAGGGTAAAAAGGACTGGGAGTTTAGGCTGCTAGAGTTCTAGCACCTCTGACCATTGCTGATTGGTGATTGCCATTGCTAGCCATGGTTCTAGCATTGGCGGGCTTACAGGCCATTCGATTCTTAGTCAATTAGTTGCCTCATTGTATATGACGAGCGATCCAGCAGGGAAAGCCAAACATGTGGCTTTGTAACACCTGGGGATTAAGTGTGAGAATTTGGAGATCTGTTGGAGCTGATTGGAGATAATCTGAATGGTCTTTAACACCAAACTCTTGTAGTGGGGGTGCTCATTGCTCAAACTCTTGGCAATGAGAGCACAATGAACCACCCATATACAATAATGGTAGATGAAGGCTCATAGTTGGATCAGAGCCATTTTCAAGGTTTTTATAAAAAATAGATCCTGCAATGGATATAATTCCATTGGCAATTGTTTGCCCAATAGGATATATCATATCATGGACCAGTATTTTTTGAACATGGCGCATTCATAATATCGGTGGGCGATATCTACTTTTGGTTTGGTACATATGGGGCACTCCTTGTGCGGGTAATCCAGCCTGCTGTGCTTACCCAATTTGAATGCACGGTTTAGGATCCACCAGTTCACCGACCGCTGCTTGGCCATTACCAACTAGGAGTTCAGGCCCAAAATCAACTCCTTTGTTGGGTAGTTGGTGTCATGGCCTTTGGTAGCCCAGTCATTTAGGATTTGTGGACGGGTGGGTGGATTGCACCCTGGTTTCAGGAGTGGATCCCCATATATACTATCAGTATCAATTTGTACCTTATTCTGATTGACTTGGTGGTATATTCGTAGGTGATTGTGGTTACAGGTATGCGCAACTACACCCAGCTTATAACTTACCAGATAATTCTAAATTAATTTAATTTTTATATTGGTAGATAGCCATCATTAAGTTCAGAAACTATTAATCCTATCAATTATTCCAACCTCCAACCACTTAGCCAAAATCAATTAAACCTGCCAAATTAGCTAAATCATCAATCACTTACTTGAAACTAATGAGACCATCGAATCAACCTAAGAATGAACCACAAACTCAGTAAAACCAATTGTACAAAACAGCCAAAGTCTATTAACCACTTATCAAAACTTATGAAACTATCGAATTAAATAAATATAAAAATGCTCAGCCAAATTGCTATATAATTATCATTATAAATATATATCTTAGATCTTATATAGGACTGATATCAAAAATTATATGATTTTATTAAAAAATAATATATCTATCCCCAACCTTTATGAAGTACTTGCGCCAAGTTTGATGATTTTTGGTTTATTTGTTCATGAGGTAATGCATCCTATATAAATAAATAAACAGAATAATAGTTTTGGAAACAAAAGTCTAAGCTAATTATTATTAATACCCAGTTTAACACAGATTTGTTTGTGGGTTTAAAGTTTACCAGATGATCTTAATCGATTCATTTTATATTGGTAGATAGCTATCGATAAAATTAAGAAAATAAATTCTATTGAAGCATTATAAAATTACCATCCACTCATCCAAAACCAGTTAAACCTATTGGATTAACTAAAACATCAATTACTTATCTGAAACCATTGAGCCCATCGAATCAACCTAAATCCACCAACCCCCAGCCAAAACCAACTAACTTATCGAATCAACCAATCACTAACTGCCTTATTAAAACCGTTAAGCTTATTAATCAACCCAAAACCACCAACCGCTCGCCAAAACCATTTAAACTATCAAATCAACCAAATATCATAATTCTCAGCCATAACAATATATTGATTTCCATTAGAAACATATAAAAATTTCACTTCTTACATATAAAACTTTTTATTTTATTATGAAAACTAAATCTTCAGCTTCGAGGTGCACACGGACCCCCTCCTGTCCATCTATATACAAAATTTTAAAGCTATACATGCTCTAGTTTTGGCTGGGCATCGCGCACATGCACACACTTGCTTTTAATAACCCCTTGGGTACAGATTTATTTGAAGAAATTCTTGCATTTGGAACGGGTTTAATTTGCTGATGTGCGGAACAGTATATAAAGGTGGTAGATTTAGTGTGAGCATTTATTTGAGCGATATAATGTACGCAGTAATTAGTATTAGTATTGTAGATCGAATCTAAAATTCATAAAGGAACCAATATGACAAAATATTCAAGGAATCACAAAAAGAAAATTATCAAGTTTTTCAAGAGTGTGATATTTTCAAAGCAAGTTCATGACGCAACGCAGTCGTCAAATGTACCCAAGGGTTAATACAGATGCTCTCACGAAATTTAGTTTGGATTTTAAAGTGACTACAAACCTAACTTCAAGAATGTACAAATAATCTTTACCTACAATGGAACCAGCTATGATTGAATATTAATGGAACCCAGATCAGCTGGTAGGAGGTACATAAGTTATATAGTTTTGATCAATATAAGATAGCCTTATATCAAACTTTGCTTTGGCATTTCCATTAGGAGTATGCTATCAAATTACTGGATAAATATTACTATTATCATCGAGCACCAACTTTTATCATAAGCTATCCTAACTGTGCCATAATACCACTTATTTATATCTCTTTCATCAGTGGTAGACTTGACCCTAAAATATTCCAGGGTTTATAATTAAAATGGAGGAAGTTTGTTTGTATTGCTTTTTAGGAAAGCATTTGTCAAAGGGACAACTTCTAAGGGGCTTTGTATCTTATAGATTGAAATACAAAGTTTGTTAATATTAAACTTTATGTTCAGATATTTTGTTTTACTAAGTTAGTATCATATATTGTGTAATCAAATATTGAAAGATAAAGATGTAAAGATATCATTTATTGTATAACTTAATATTGAAAGATGTGGATATAAAAGTGATATAGGTTTTAAAAGTTAGCTTTGACAAAAAAGAGAAATTTAGCCCTACCATTTTGATCTCCTCAGCATAGATGTGACATAATTTCTTTGTATTAGTATAAATCCAATTTTACTTACTTTATCTCATTGTGTGTAACAAAGTGCAACTATTGACAAGAAGCAACCTATATAAGTTTTCTTCAGAGATTAAAGCTATTCAGAAAATAGAAATATAATAGATGTCCTTCAACAATTAGGGTTTGACTTAAGAAGAAAATGGCATTTCCACTTTATACTTATGAATTGATTGTAAGTTTTATTATAGCCTATTTTACCTTCCTGCTACTAATGGTTAATAAACAAGACTATTCATTTCTATTTAGATTTTAATAAGGCTTAAAGTCATTTAAAATACATGATTGCCAGTTTACTTATCTTAAAACTAATCCAGTATATTTTTACTTAGTTTGAGTACTATATATGGTTTGTCTCATTATCTGAACCTTAGTATCACTTATAATTATTGATTTACAACCTTTTTGAAAATTTATAAGAATAAAGCACCATTACAAGAAAGTTAACAATGCCTAGTAGTTAAAAAGGCACCAACAACATTATGCATGCAGTAGTATATATATATAATAACAACAGTTTAGGACTTGTTTTAAGATCAGGAGTTTAAGTCAAAGGAATTCATCAAGGATAAGTTTTTCATTAACAATAAAATGATTTAATTATACTTAATGATACTTGAAATGTGGCTTAAGACTGGTTAAATCTGCGCCACTTAAAAAAAGTTAAGTTTAGAGTTTGATTAAAAATAATGAGTTTATTAGATGAGCATATGTAATATAGTGCTTAAGCGCTGCCACTTTTTTAATTGGTAAATTGGAAAAACTGTTATTGTTCACTATCAACGGTTTAACTTTTTTAACAAAAATAGACTGAATAAATATATTTTAAAATATATTAATATTTTGAGAACTATATACGGTGGAACATATCTCTGCTACAATATGTTGCCATTCAATAGTGGTTTACTATTCAGTTTGAGATGCTTAGAAAAGTTGAGGCTCTAATCTTGAGCATTAAGATAAAGCAAGATAGCTAATAAGCTGTTGCATATACTAGCTGTACAAAAAGAAAACCATCTTAATCTAGTTGATATTATCTAGTTATTGTATATATCCTCAATAAAAAATTAATAAGATGATAATAATTTCTAGATATCATATAAAAATACTTTGTTGCTAGATGACTATAATACATTAGATATCTTACAGATCATTATGGACTGTGTTAAACAAAGTCTAGAAGTCATAGTAAAAATTACATCACCTTTAAAAAAGCTTGAAGCAAGATAGCAAACTAAAATTTCTACCTAAGTTTCAGATAGACCTTACTCAAACAAAACTATGCATCCTGAGAGCTTTTAGATGTCCAAATAGGGTACACATTTATAAATCTCTGGTGAGAGCATTGCTCTCATCTTTTCATTGTTATATGCACAGGATGGGGTAGAAAAATGGGTAAATCTGAAATGGTTGACATTCTTACTGCACTTAAAGGAGGGGATTAGAGTTTTAGCTGTATACAAACCGTTGCATTTAGTCACAATGAAGTGGTGGACTAGTGTATAATAAACATAAGCTGTCTTAATCATATACTAATTAATCATTTTATAAATTGGTTGCGCTTACAAATATGTGCATCATACTCTTTGCCCACTTTAACACTCATATTAATCATCCAGTGCTATCAGCCATGCAAATAAAACTTGGGTTAAGAAGATTTAATGAACTTTGTAATATAAAAATTATTTGAGGTAGGTCAACCTTGGGACAAATATACCATACCAAGAATTTTTCTAGCCAGTACAGGTTTTGAACTCAAAACCTGCACTTAGAGTGGAAGCAGTTTTACCTGCTTGGCTAACCACCCTTAACTTTGTAATATATATATATATATATATATATATATAATCCTGTAAGATTAAAATTGGCACAAATTCTCAAAGGCATCAAAGTAAGAGTTGCAATTGAAAGAAGCCCATGCCATTCAGCTCACCAGCATAGCAGCACAATTAAATTTATATCTATATAGAAAGTTGGATTATTAGCAATGATCTTACTATCACCATACAAATTAAAATTGATAAAGATCTTGTTGAAGCATATTATGCTACCTAAAGATAATTCTGTGAAGAGTTTTTGAAATTGGGTAACTAAGATGAGAGCATCATACACAACTTAAAGAGGATTATATGAGGTGATTAGGTGCTTGTCAAAGTTTTTCCATCTATTAAGTTATTAAATTGCATAAAATGAGAAGCTTTTAAGAAGGTGGATTCATAGCTGGTAAGGTGTATGACTACCATCCTGAAGATTCCAAGTTCAATCCCACCTTTTGCATATACAGGGTGCCAAAAATTGTCCTTATTTAGGTTAGTAGGATATTTAGACATGAACTCTTTAATAATGATAGTCTACCTGCCAAATTAAGTATCAATCTGGAGCAGAGGGAATCTTGTTAAAATAGAGTTGACCTTGTTTAAGGTTCATGTTGATAGTTAATTCTTTACTTTCAGTATTGACTGTTACTGGTCATCTTGCACCATTAAAATAAATAGAATGATAGTATTTATATATAATTCTAGAACCAAGCATAACTTGAGATTACCTTAAAGATTAACTATATACAGTACTGAAAGTTATGTGGGTGTTAGATTATGAATCAGGAACTCTATAATATAGCTTTAAAACGTAAAACACTTATTATCCACTCAGAAAATATTCTTAAACACTTGAAAATATGGAATATACTTAATGGGTGTTATTGAGCTTTCATATGTGAAAATGACAGGAAAGACCATCAGGATAGACTGTATGATGATATCCTTACAAAAAAAGAAGGGTTTTAATCCTTGGACTTTACCCATCAAGAAGGTCATGGATCTGGGCCATATCCCAGATGAACAATGGGTGGCCGCAGCTCCTTTCACTCTTCTCCAGCTTCTAATATATCCATAATCTTGTACAATTACTGATTTTCAGAGCTCTAAAATGGGAAAATACACCTTTTTGTATAAATAGTATTGTTGCAGGATTGTTGTTTGCTAGGGAATGCCAATATTCTAGAAAATAAGAGGCAGTTTAAAGCCTAACACTGGGTAGTTGTAATGATAAGGGTTTTTTACACAAGGGCCTTTTATCCTCAAATAAGATAAGAAATACAAGACCTGTAAAAAGTGGGTTAATAGCTTACTATTTTTTAGGCAAATTGTTGAATTTTGATTGTATACTGATAATTTTTCATTTACTTTACGCTTATTTGATAAAACTTAAAATTTAATAAAAAAGGTTTATGCTCAACCAGATTTTTTTGCCTGCGCCACTACAACCTATGTTGATGCAATCAACGCCTGCTGCCTCCACATGATGCAGTGGTGCGCCGCCTCCTGGTGTTTATTGGCTGCTGCTGAAATGCGCCCAGGCTCACCCAGATAGCCCCATCAGACACATTTGATTGCTACATCCCACCTCAGGACTAAGCCCACCGCCTCACATGATCCCAGGCGGTGCTTTGAAGCACCCTGGTGCTTTCTTGATGAAACTTACATTTCAGCCTTTGTGTCAAGTATGGGAACCTCTTCTTCTATGCAAGCGCAGCCATCATCAAAGTGGCTAAGGCGGTTTATAAGTCTGTCAGTTTTATAGATTTTTACCCCTTAAGGTATATTTTGGCATTTTCTTCTCTTGTGAAGCCCACGTTATGACAGCAGCACAGCTGCTTTTATTTTTTAAAAATACATCCATCCTCCATCTATCAGGAATAATAGGAGTCATTCTGATATAAGTTAGATTCAAAAGTGAACTGAGTTTTCAACATGACCCAAGGAGCTTAACCATTTCAAAAGATATTGAAATCTATATGAATAATGAACTCTTGAAAGAGAGTTTGAAACCCAAAACCTTCCTGAATCCACTGATTTATCTGACAAAGGCGATGATTCAATTGACAAAGATCTTGCCTTTCAGAGGTCACTGGAAACCCCCACTGCAATAAAGAAGGACCAAGTACGCTGAAAGCCTTTGCATTCTGTTGCACTAATCAAGAGGTCTCCATACCCAACTCAATCCTGATTTTCTCACAATATCTATCCTAAGCGGACCCAAATCTCACATTGATGTATAGTAATATCCAATTTATGATCAATAAAAATACCTTCAGTTTTTCCTAGTTACAATTACAGAGATTTTTGCCTGTTTTATACAGAGATCCTGCATGTTCAAAGCAGAGATTGTCTTGATGATGTATTTCCATTGAGAGACTGCCTTTGGAAAGAGGCAACCTTAAGAGATTCTGCTGGAACTACTTTTGACTAATAATCAAGTAGACTTTAAAGGTCCCAACATTCAAAGAAAACAACAAAACTCAAAACTGGTGCTCCCTTCTAGGTCCTTTTGAGTTATATTAGTGAAGACCTATCTTCTGGATGAATAATTCCAGTGACAATAGTTCTGAAGTATGGAGGAGAACTTGAGTTTGACCTGATGGGTCATTACCAACAACCAAGACATGCCTATAACTCATACCTGAGAGCTTTAATTTAACACAACCATGACCCTTACTATTTCAGCCCTGTTTGGTTCACTTTATCAAATTTAGGCTGCTGATGTTGCTGACACTGTATCAGCGTTACTAGTTTTTAAACTTTCACCCTTATGGGTGATCCAGCTGTAGCTTCTCTGCACTAATTGCTAGCAGCTTGAAATATTTATACTACTCACCTGATATTTCTAGCAATATAGTAGGTGTATCCACAATGAAAACCTATCTATGGCTATTTGTACGCCCCATTTTAAACCATCAAATGCAGATACTTGGGCTACACCAATTGAAGATCCAACAGTAACTTGGATTATCTCATCAAATTCATGCACACCTTCTTGAGTTGTATGAAGCTGAATATAATTCTGGTTGAGACAATTGTGAGGCCACTTTGGACAAATTCTGGGAGATCAACAAAATAAAACGTCACTTGACCTAGATTGACACTAGAGTTATCTGATACCTGCAAGGTGAACTTTCTCAGCAAATGATTCATGCAGTTATCAACATGGACCAGTGAGTGGAAAGCGCTTTATCTAATATCATCAACTGAATCTCTGAGAATTGTCAAACCACTGATTCCTGAATTGCCGCCTTAGCTACCTGGATTCAGCAGTTAACCAAATTAACCGCTATGCTGACGATCCAGGAAGTTAATATTCAAAAAGGTCCTCCTGGTGTTACTGGACCTAGTGGGAAGAAAGGAGACAGAAACCCCCTGGGCCTTAAGGTCCCCGTGGTCTTCCTGGATGCTCTCCAGCTATTGGACCTTCCTTTAATGAAAACCACAAAGCCTGGATTAAGGCTCTTGAGTGAAAACTACTACTGGTGGCCTGAGGAGCAGAGATGACTATTGAAGGGGATCATTTTGATGTGGATTTAACCTTTGTCTCCTTGTACAACAAGTATGCAAAAATGACTGCAACCTGTTCCAACCTGATTGATTCCCAGGTCCAAGTGAACCACCAACTTGAGCAGATGAATGCTAAGCTTTAAACAATTGAAGCTAAACAAGATACTTTTTCTGCTCAATTAGCCCTTCAATATGCCGATATTGAAAGCTCCATTGACTTTTAGATACCAAGGCCCCACCTATGCATGTCAATGACTGTTACACTGCTCTCCAGGATGATATGGATGATCTTAGCAGCCAATTTGATAAGGATATTCCTTATACTGATATAGGTACCATGGAACCCACTGAGTATGAGTGACCACCTTCTCCAGCTAACCATGTCCTCTCTGAATTTGTTGGATATTTTAAACCCAGATTTAAAGAGAAGTACGTGCTCAGGATTGAAAACATTCAACCCTATCTTTTTGTGTATGAATGTGCAATGGAACAAGCTACAGATCTTCAGAAATGTCAACAAATCCAAATCTGTTTGGATGGCAAAACTTGGGAAATCATGATGCCATACTTCAAGATGTGTACCAATCAGCTTCTATAAAGAGTGTACTTATTAAAGAATTCAGAAGTAATTTCTCCCTTTATAACCATATACAGGACTTTATGTGAATCTCCCAAGATGTGAGAAACCAACACTGAATTTGCTGAGCAGTTTTATCATGAAGTTCAGGTTCTTGCATCATGTGATCAAGTTAACTAAGATGACGCTATTGCAGCTATTCTCTCAGAATATCAGCATAAACCCAAATATATGCTCTACTTCCAGAATTTCAAGATGTATAAGTCTATCCTCGATATCAGGGAACTATAATGGAGTTTTCTGAGCCATATGTGCGTCAACCATCTACTAAGGGGAACTGACCTTGCATTCATGCAATCAGACAATTCATGAGATCTAAACCCCGTCGCAATACTTGCTCTTATTATGAAATTTTTGGCCATCAAGAAGACTCCTATTGGAAGAAAAAGGCTGATGAGGTGGGAAAAGTGGAGTCAGCTTAGGGCGAGAGGCACCCTCTGCTGATGACGCCACACCTCATTCTCAATCTATTGCTGCTCCACGCGCTGAATGCTACGTTCTATCTAAACCTGACAAAATGGATGTTCCAGACTCGCTGATTTCAAATAAAGGTTTAAATCCTTGTCACTCTGCCCTTTATGGACCTCTTCCTTAAGGAAATTCAATTTACTCAATCCTTCATTTTGGTACTGAAGTCACTTGAGTAGAAGTAGTCATCATGAAAAAAATTTTAACCATTTTTTAATAATGGATCTCCAGCAACGTCATATCTTTCTGACCATTAGAAATATATAAAAATCTTTCTGGATCAGAACTACACTTTAGATTATGGGACTGCGGGACCACATTGTACTCACTCTCTGGAAGCCTACTTTTCTCTGTATTGATTTTGGATCTCTGATAGTGACATTTTGGCAAATGTTATAGAGAATTATGGTTATAACCTTCTCATAGGCACACAATTTCTAATTATATTTGTTACCCAAATTAATTCATAAGGACTTATATTTTCTATTTTTAGGTATCACATCCCCCTAGTTGTAAAGGATATACCTAAGAAAAAAGGAAAGAGAAAGCCTAGTAGTTGTTCACTGGAACACCCAAAATGCATCATATGGTTAGAATACTGAGTAGTTGAACTGAAGGCTAAATTGCCACCTTACAGTGCAGAGGACTAGGAAGGGATGAATGTATATAAAATTAACCTCATAACCATACCTCTGAAATTCCAGATTCTAGTGGACATGGGGCTCACAGTTACCATTCATTTAGACCATCTACTGAAGATTTGCGGAGATCCTAATCTGGCTATTTGGGGACCTCTCACCTGCCCTTATGTGCTGGATCCAGTTTATTGGGGCCCATTAACTATTTTATAGCTAACTTTACTGATCAACTGATGCAGATAACTCGAAACTGACCCATGGAATATGTCAGAACTCTACCCCCTGACCAAGTTGAGTACATCCGTGGTTGTGGATCTTTGTGTGGCTTAAAAATTGATGAAAGTGCTACAATAGCCTGAGTTGAAGTAGAGGTAGGAGAAAACCTCTCCTCTGAAAAAACAGCAACAGGAGGATGCTTTGAATGAGGAGTATGCTGACATTTTTTTCATAGGACCAGAGTATTTTGTAATGATGAAGTGGGTGCAGCACAAGATGCTTACTGGTGACGCCCCTCCAATCTGCGCTTAACCCTACCAAAAGTTTAAGGTCAAAGGATCCCAGGTTATGAAAAAACTAAAGCAACTCCTGGACGCCAGATTGCTGAAACTGTTGCAAATGCACTGAGCCTCACTGTTGCTGCTTATGAGAATAAAGGATTGAGGGCATCAGGTGGTAATGGATTGCTGTTAGCTGAATGTCATCATTCAAAAGGACAGTTACCCGCTATCCCAGATTATTGATTTATTATAGCCCTTATTTGGGTCTCAGTTTTTCTTGGCAAGAGATCTCACCAGCAGATATTGGCAGATTGTGCTTGCACCAGATGATAGGGTGAAAAGCGCCCTTATAGTGAGTGAAGGGTTATTTGAGCCCACTCACATGTTTCAAGGGCAATGCAACGCCCAGGCCACATTTCAAAGGGCGATGGACTGCCTACTGAGAGAATTGAAGATGTTAGGTGTGCTGGTTTGTTTAGATGATGTGACAGTATTCTCCCATAATTTTGATCAACATACAGCCCATCTAAGGAAGTGTTTGAACGTCTTCACTCTGCTTCGCTGAGGTTGAGGTTTGTTAAATGTCAATTTTAAGATTGAAATGGAATTTCTCAGGCATAAGGGTACCTGAGAGGGAATCTCACCACTACCCAACAAAATGATCGCTATCAAAAAGATGACACAACTAAGCAGCTTACATGATATACAGTCCTTTCTCAGAATGGTCAGTAATTACAGACAATTATTTCTCATTTTGCTAAACTTTTTCAAACCACTAACCTATCTGCTTCATAAAGAAGTCCCGTTCTGATGGGAAGAAACCCAACAGCAGGCCTTTGATGTTCTAATGAAGACTTTAGCTAACAATTCTGTATCATTACACCCTGAGTTTGACAAACCTTTCATCCTTTTTACTGATGAAAGCGACATGGCTGTGGGGTCCATTAAGCTAACTTGATGTAAATCAAGTTGATCACCCTATACCATACTTTAGTAAGACTTCAACTTGGGTGGAAAGAAACTACAGTGTAGCTGAACGTGAGTGTCTGGATGTCCTGCTGGCCATCAAACATTTTTGTCCCTTCCTGTCTGGAAACCATTTCACATTAGTGATGGACCACGCCCCCCTATGGTGGCTACAACAGATGAAAGATCTTGATGGACAGTTGCCACGCTGGGAACTTAAACTCCAGAGGTACGATTTTTTTAATTACCCACCACGCCAGAATGGTGCATCAAAACGCTGACGGATTATCTTTGCTACCCATACTGATATTCTAAGCATCTGAATAGGATCTGATCAATGAACTTATTGCAAAAACCAAGGAATGAAGTTGAGAACCCCAAGTGATCCAACTGTGATCAAAGAAAATGGCTGAGCAGACTCAGATTGAAAATGGTCTGTTGTATAAGCAAGTTGAGACATCTTGGTTGCCATATGTCTGACCATCTGCTAGAAAGAATTCCACTCTGAAGGCACATATGACCATAGGCCATGGCATGAAAAGAAAGACCACCTTTGGACGAAGGAGAATAGTTACTGGGATGGGATGATTGAGACAATATAAACGTCATTGATACATGCTTCATTTGCATTAACCAGAAACCTCCAAATATGATATATCAACATTAGGGTGTGATTCCCACAGCCCCGTTCACCACGTGTAGTATAGATGTTTTTGGCCCCCTTCCTATGGTGAAGTATGGACATTGCTATATCATCTTAGCAGTTGATTACTTTACAAAATGGGTTGAGGCCATCTCTGTTGCCTCACATACCTCTAAAGCAACTACATCCTTCTTTTAAAACAGGTCTCCACTTGCACGGTAGTCCCAAGGTGCTGTTCTCTGATAATGGCACCAACTTAAAACCTCAAGTAATCTGGTCTCAATTTTCTGATGGGCACCTATCACTCTTTTACGTCACACACCATCCTAATACTATTGGGTCTATAACAAGTGAATGGTATACTAGTTGCCATCCTCCATAAGATGGCTCATCCAACCCTTCATGATGGAATGAATACCTACCAGCGGCTTTACTAGTGTACCATATTAGTTACCATCAAATTATCCAAATGTCCCCTTATTGATCCCTTTACAGATTAGAGACAATTCTGCTCTCAAGAATACAAACTATATTAAAACATCTATGACTGATACAACTGATATCATGATGAAAAAGCTGGCTGATGAATTGTTCAGGCTACAAGATTTAGCCGCTAAGTCTATTGGGACTATAAACAAACAAGAAGCTGAAAAAAGATTGCTCAGAAACTGAATTTGCCTGGAGATCAGTTAGGAGACCTTGTCCTGTTCTACCATCATTATAATGGGGGATGGATTCACAAACTTGACATGATTTGGCCAGGCTTTACCATGTGATCTGTCATCAAGGACTGAAATAATCAATTGCTTCTGTCAAATTAGCTTTGTGAATCAAATTCATGACAGATTTCTAAAAAAGTTATGTCCCTCCTAAGCAAGACCTTGAGGGGGAATTGTTAGGAATAATGAGTCACAGTAATATGAGTGAGATTTTAATGAAAACTGATTTTCAACATGACCCATGGAGCTCCACCATTTTGAAAGATATCAAAATCAAAAAGAATAATAAACTTCTAAAAGAGCATTCAAAATTCTGAACATTTCCTAAATTTTAAAAAACCTGACAAATGCGCTGCTTCACTTGACAAAGATCTTGCCTTTCAGAGGTCACTGGAAACCCCCACCACAATCAAGAAGGACCAAGTACGCCAAAAGCCTTTGCATTCTGCTGCACCAATCAAGAGATCTCCATACCTGACTCAATCCTGATTTTCTTGCATGGTCTATCCTGAGCAATCCCATATATTTCATAACCCTATAAATATTTTCAATTTCAGATCAATAAAGATTTTTCAGTTTTTCATAGTTACAATTACAGAGATTTTTGCCAGTTTTATACAGAGATCCTGCCTGTTCAAAGCAAACAGAAATTTCCTCAACGACAGTTTTCTGGTGAGATACTGCCTTAGGGAAGAAGTAACCTTAAGAGATTTTCGCTGGAGCTACATTTAATTAATAATTGAGTTGCCTTCAAAGGTCTCAACCTTTAAAGAAGACAACAAAACCTGAAACTTACTTAAATTACTTGCTATATGAGGCCACATTATTGGTCCTGTTTACCAGTTTCCCGCACACCTCTCCTCAAACGCCTCCACCAAAACTAATGGAGGGCTTTGCTGCTGTTAAATCTTTGGGAGCCATTTACTATTTTCAATAATATCTCGCTTCACTCCCTTGATTAACTGCACAGGTTCCTTGTATGTGCGTTGTCTAAGTATTAGTGATAATTAATTGTATTAGGCAGTATTAGTATGAAGACTATTACTCTAATTGAGCTTCTATTAGCCAAGATGATTATTAGGTCTAAAGCTAAACTGGTGCTTGTCCTAACCTTGAATGGTATTCTAGAATATTGATAGAGACTTCTTACCTCTTCTTTAGAACTTAAATTAGGATTAGATTCAGAGGTTCTTCTCTCTTCTAGTAGCACTTAACCTAGGATTAGGTTCAGTGTTCTTCTTTCTTCTCACGCAGAGTCTGCAGAGATAACAATAAAATAGACAAAGGATCTCTTATCCTTTCAACTCTAGTCTCAAGAGCAAAGCAGTCTAAATTATTAAAGTATTTGAGCTTTTCTATTCTTCTTTATCTATAAAAATGCAAGAGAGTTTTATAAATATTTAGGTGCCCAACTCTTATGTTGGCACCCCATTTGGAAAAGGCGGCCATTGCAATAAATTTACCCTCCAGAGTTGCACAAAATGATAATCTACTTCATCACGTTTAACTAGATTCTCCCATTGACCTCAATGTGACCTCTTCTGGGTTGAAATGAAGAACTTGTCTCAACGCCTTTGCTCACCCCATCAAGTTACCCTTATTAGGTAACAACATTCTTAGGTAATGTGACTCTTACTCCTAAACAACAGGTTGCATACCTAAAAGGTTAACTCACAAGTTGCTTTACTACATATGGCATCACTCACTTAGCAACTCATAAGTCCCTTAGTTGATTGGTGACAAAACCTGATAAACTATCACAAGTTAATTAGATTATCACTATTAAAATTGACAACCTAATCATTTTTTTACTGTCAGGGTTCACCTTGACAATATATAAGTGATTCTCTGGATCAAAACTTGAAGAATTACTAAATATTTGATGGAAATATATCTCCAAATATTAGTTATCATAGGTAATCTATAACTTCCACATCCACTAGCAGGATTCATCCCCTAGTGGACAAGTAGATTTATTATAATTGATTAAGCTGGGTAATGTGGCCATATAAAAATCACAACACATCCCCTCGCTTGACCAGATTCTCTAGTGATGAAGATTTTCTGGAAGCATACCCCGCTTTGATCCAGACTAAATCAACCACCATGGATTAAATTGGAGTTCTCTTAGTCTATAGCGTTTTTCCTTGCTCAATGCATCTATGGGTAATCCTTATCAGCATGTTTCCTTTCCATGGCCTCCTCTCTGCCGCCTCCACAGAGTGAAGTTCCCATGGCACCAGCCATACCAGTCTAATTTTGGTGTTGTTGCTGATAAGAGGTCTGAAAAGCATATTTTTTCCCCAGGTTGAGGTTATATGACACTTCATTGTTTAAAATCTTCTCAAGCTTCTCTGATTCCTTGGTCCCTGTATTTTCTCAGGCTGGTCTTCAAAACTTAGAGCCTTTTTCCAGTGAATCCAGTTTCAACCCATCATGACTGCCAATATGCTTGTTTCTTCTAGTGCCTTGGGACCACTCATGGCGAACCCAGTTTCAACCTGATTTGGTCCTGATAATAGCATAAGGGAACATCACCAGATGATTTTTTTGATGAAAAATAAAAATAGATATTTAATAATTTCTTTGCATTTTTAAAATTTTATGTTTTTTCTATATAATTTTATCTCATAGTATTTTTTTTATTTTTTTCTCTTTTTTACAATAGGACTTAACCTATAATTAGGTTCAAAGGTCCATCTCTTTGTATCACCTACTATGGTTCAGCAGTTTGCTTTTTGAACTTAACCAGCTATCATGGTTCAGAGGTCTATTTTTAAGACTTAACCGCCTCTCATGTTTCAGTGGTCTCTTATTAGGATTTGATCAGAACCAGGACTTATCCTATTTTAGTAGATTCAGTGGTCCCCTAGGAACATTGCAACTTTATTATTCCCCTAATATAAAATACTTGAGGTTTTTGTATGGACCCAGTTCACTATGACCATCCACAATGTTCTTAATTGTATAAACATCAGCCAACGACTTATTGATCACCTCAAATGGACCTGACCACAAAGCATCCAGCTTATTCTTTTTCTAACATCATGGGTGTCACAATAGGCTGCCCTATCTCCCACATAGACTCTTGCATTGCTGGTCATTTCTTTTCATACCTTCATCTTCACTTTAATCCTTTTATTCAAAGTGGTATCAAACGCTTGCACTTGCAGTTCAATCATAATACTTGCCATTCAGTTCAGGTATTGATCAGTACTCATCCCTGATACAGGTTCTATAACAGAATACAAAATTGGTGGTATTGCTGACCTTCATCCATATAGTAGTTTGAACAGCGTTTTCCCTACCACTGTATGATGACTGATATTTTAGGAAAAGGTAACTGAACTCAGATAAGTTCCCAATTGGAAGTTATCCCTGTGGACAATTTTCTTAGCATTGCAGCTAGAATTCTGTCAACTCGTTCTACCATTTTGTTTGTTTCTGGCTGATATGAAACAGCTACCACTCCTTGGATTACCACCAGTTCATTCAGCCTCAAGATCACATAGGAGTTAAAATTGGTTCCATTGTTGCTCAATAAAATTTGCTGGCATCCATGCTAGTACGCCACTTGGTCCATGATGAATCTCGCCATGCTTGTAGCATCTACTTTGCCAAGGCTATGATTTCTACCCATCTAGTCAGATATCTAATGCCACTTGATGTATTTCAATACTCCAGTACTGGCACTCAGGGGCCCCATCACGTCTATTGACATCATGTGCCACGTGAACCCAGGGAGTAATAGCTGGTATCTTGCTATATTATTATGCGGCTTGTGGAGTTAGCATTCCACAAAACAGGCTAGGTAGTCAGCGACATTATAGTTGATTGATTGCAAGTAGTACTGGCGAATATGGTCCATGGTTTTTCTAGGCCACCATGGCTGATGAATTTATGTGCAGCTTAAATAATTTCAGCTCATCCTGACAGCTTTGGGAATAAAAACAGTTTTCTGTGAATCATTTTGTATAATTGCCCATTTTTCATCTTGGTGTTTTCAATCACTTTCTTTAGTGCACTTTGAATTTCTCAGACCTCATTCCTAATATTGCCTTCAATCATACTCTGAAAGCAATCATCTGATTGATGATGACAACGTGGACACCAGGTAATCTTGATAGTCCTTCAGAATTTTTATATACTGCTCTGATTCAGTGTGTTATCTCAATTTTGTATGCTTGTAGATTTAAAGCCCATCAGGACAGTCGCCCTTATGATTCCATCAGGTTTTGAAGCCAGAGTAAGGATGAGAGGTCAATTTTTTACTTTAAGTGTGTTCCATGGATATACACTCAGAATTGCTTGTATGTATAAATCACTGTGAGGCATTTTCACTCAATCACGGTGTAGTTTCTTTCCTCTAGTGTTAGTGTTCTGCTTACATAGGCCATTGGATGTCCTTCACCATCTGCATTCACTTGACATAAAATGTCATCAATCGCCATCAGTGAAGCATTAGTTTGGATGATGAGTTCCCAATCAAATTTCAGGTATTATTTAAGACAGGACTGGTCATGAAATATTGGTGTAGCTCACCAAATGACCCTTGGGACTCATCATTCCACAAAAATCTTTTTTTCAGATTTTAATAAGTGGAATAATGGCTCCACGATCCTAGCAAAATCCTTGATGAATTGGCAATAGTAGCTGACCATCCCAAGAAATACTTGGATATACTGACTTCTCTTTGGGATTGACATCTGTTTGAAAGTTTTAATCTTCTGCGGCTGGGTTGCAGCCTGCTGAAGTTTATCAAAAACCCTCAAGTACTCAAGATCTTTCTTGAATAAATGATATTTCCTAAGCTTGACCATAAGTTTGCCATTGGCAAGAGCTTAAACACTTCTTATAAGTGCTCCAAATGGTCCATATATCCTGCTGAATACATTTATATTATCTATATAAGAAAAACAAAATAGTTTAAATCAATGAGGTTAGAGTCCATTGTTCTCTGGAATGTCACTGGCACACTGCACAATCCATGGGGCATTCTAGTCTCTGATACAGTTCCTATGTGGCAACATTGCACATTTTTCTTGATCCTCCTTTGCAAATAGATTTGCCAATATCCTGGAATCAAGTCCATTGCCAATAAGTAATTGGAATCTTTTAGGTGATTGAACGCGTTGTTGATCCTTAGCAGGGCATAAAAATCTTTCTTAGTATTTTTGTTCAACTAAAGTTAGTAAATCACTACTTAATTTTATCTGTCCTTTTTTCAAAATTAGGATTGGGCTTGCCCAGGGACTTGACAATGGAACAAGGAGCTTATGCTTAACTAGCTCGCTGATTTCTCCGCTGATCGCAGCTTCAGCAGCTCTATACTGGCAGACAGGTCTCATCCTTATTAGCAGATATTCCCAGTGTTGACTTTGTGGATCATGTTTTTCGCGCATTCCAGTTTGTGGTCATCTTGAGCAAATATCTCCCAATATCTCTCAAGTAATTAGATCATATCTTCTTGTTGCTGCTCTAATAATTCAGCCGGATTCTATCAATTTAAAAAACATTAATGCCTTTGGCAAGATCCACCAGTAATCCCATCTTGTTTAATGTTCCAAAGTCATGGAATTTACTAATCTCTGCCATTAAGATTAAATTCAGAAACGCAATGACTTATTTATCTCTATCTTCATCAGGTTTTCTCCCAGATTAGCCAGCACCACATTTTTCTTCTCTGTGTCCTGGATTAAGAATTTCTGTTGCTACCCATGACCTGATTCTCAATTTCCTCCATGAGCTGATGACTTCTCCATATGATTGCTTCAGGTTCTCAAGAGTTAACCCTGTGTTGATGATTATTTGTGTTCCCAGTCATATAGTAACTGTAATTTTTCTTCTCAAAGGTATCCCACGATTTTCCAGGATCTCCTTTGTAATTTCACTCCATTTTTGTCCAATCAACTTGTACTAGATGGGAAAGATGCCATCATTATAAATAAAGCTACAAAATTGCTCTTCTTTATCAGTACCAGTTCTCCTTCCTATTGATATACCTAGGGCAGGGGTTGACCAAAAATGGCCATGGTATTATCCTCAAAATCACATTTCACACCATATATTTTAAGGAAATCTGTCCTAATAAGTATGTCATAATTCTGATAAACCAACCCTATGGCAGGAGCTGATACCACAAGCAATACCTAACTGAAGTGGCAGTGAACTGTAGAGTCCACAGGATAATGTAATATCTTGTCTGACTGTTCCATATTCCTTCCAGTGTTTTAGATCTAGCAAAATCTTCATTTGTTTCACCAAATGGTTTAACAATATTGATAGGCACACCATTGTCAATTATTACCCACACTCTCACTTGTTTGACTATGTATCCACATAGTTACACTCAGAGTATTGTAATATGGTATTTACTGAGTGGATAGTGGCATTATTCGCCAAATCAAGAGTATAAATAATTGCGCAGATATATAAGTGAAAGATTCTGTGATAACGTTATTGGGGAGAGATATGTTTACCTCATCAAATCACGTCTTGGTAATTCCTTTAAGTTCTTGGCAGATCTAAAATTGCCTGCTAGCTGTCAAGTGTATGACCAGGCCAATTCTTTTACAATTTTGGGGTCAATCCCCTTTGCTTTGTCACAGGTAATGGCATTCACATTCAAATTAACAACTTGATAGAGCAGGTCAGGTGTTTCATTATCTACAAACAGGGCAGAAATGTCTATATATTCATTCAATATGTTAGTAACGGGTTTGTTCACGGTGTCAGATTGTTCCTTGTCTAGACTGTGAGCCCTTTTCCCGATCTTTAACTGATTTCCTTCTCTTTTGCTTGGACTAAAGTAACTTGCTCCTTAGGTTTCTTGCTCCAACATTAAGCGGCTAAATGTCCAGGTCTCCCACATTGGTGGCAACGGATATGAATATTGTCCACTCACTTTTGTACTTTGGGCTTATGTGAAATTGTGAGGAATGCTCGCTTGCTTATTATTATCCTGCACGTTTTTTGGGACAAAGTTCCATAGATTGATCCTTGATAATGCCTGTAGTTTACAGTATCTGGACCGTTCAAAAACTCACTAGGCCTTTTATAATCGCCCCAACTTTTCCAGCTGATTTTGGGCCTAATTTTCCCTTTGTGTTTGGGAACTTCTTCTGAGGCAGGTAGATATAAAAGCTGTGGATTAGGTGCATCCAGCTTGTCGACACTTTCTCCAAAGAAAGGATTCAATGAGAAAACCAGGAAAGAGATGAAATAAATATAACTTTTATTATAAGCTATTTACTAGATGATTAGTCATTAGGCCAGGCGCCAGTATTTATACCTCTAGGGCATCTTCTGGCCACAATTGAGTACAAAATTTCAACTGATATATTACCACCTCAGTTTGGCCCTTTAACTGATATGACTGAAACCTTTTCTTAGGTTTATTGGTGGCAAAATACTCTCAAAATTGGGAGGATTTCAGGTACAAAATTGCGATAAAAGCATGAAAAATTATCCTAGGATCCTCTGGATTTCAGTTTCATCATGCTTCTGATGAAATATACCTTCTGTGAAATTCTTTCCTCGATTAAAGTAGATGACATACCCTAATCAGGATGTCAGCAGGCCTCCCTCAATAGCACTAGGTACTCCCTTTTGGGCAGTCCATGTGCAAGTGCTATTGTGCCAACTACACAGATTGACATATGCATTTCACCCTAAGGCAGAAATTGATTACATTTTTCAATCATCTGATGGTCCATGGGATCTTTAGACGTTAACTTTGGGTCATCCCCAAACAATTTTGTATACAAGTTAGTTGATTGTATCCTTAATAATTAGGACCAATTGCTGAGATTTGATTAATAGGAAATCGGCCATAATATGTGAGCATATTTGGCCTGAGCGCTTTGATAAAATACTTGATCAAATTGACATTGAGATATATGGCCCAAAATATATAATCACATTAGGCTTTGAGGTGAAAATTCAGGTGTTAGCTCAAGCATTGAAAAGGCAATTAGCTCAATCTGATGGTTATTGAAGGTTTATTTTTGAGTCAACCACCAGAATCTGACATTTCCCCTCTTGACTCAAACATAAGCCATAAGATTCCCAATTAGCCTATGTTAGTCTGTTATCATTAGCCCAAAAATCTGATGAGCATGGAGTTGGGTTTTCTATTTGGTAACTTTGGCCCAAACGCCCAATGAATCTAAATATAATCCTCTTATTGTTAATTTTAGCCCAAATGTCCATCAGGTATGATGTTAAATCCTCTCCCCTACCTCAAGTGCAAACTAAAGTATCATTTAGAATAAAATTATTATATAAATATTTTTTGTTTTTTTTGTTTTTGTGTTTTTTCAACTTTTTCTTTCTTAATTGGCCAGCTTATTAAACCTTCTTAGGGATTTTTGCATAGACTTGGTTGTATATATGGCCAGTCCTAATACCTTGATTGTGTATATGAAATTAACGTTTTATTAATCACTTTAATTGCCCAACCCAGATGAGATCTAACTTTTACAATCAGCCCAATCCGTGGGTGTTGCAAAATAGAACTTCAATGTTACCTTCAAATTCAGCCAGTGTGTAGCGATTCTCTAAGTCCTTTTGATGTCAGGCTTTTTACTAAGCAAAACTGTTGTCAAAGGCCTGAGCTTGTAGTTTGATTAAAGCATCCGCAAATTTCTCAATGTACTAAGGGTAAGTGTTTATGCCAGGATCCTCTAGGTCCGAATATAGCAGCATTGGTAGGGCTGGGTGTCTACCATATAATACTTGAAACAGAGACATTCTGGTTGATGAATGGTAGGAGATATTGTAGGTGAAGGCTGCCAAACTTAGATAAGTACTCCATTCAGATGGTTTGGCCGATGTTAATTTCTGGATAATGTTCACCAATGTCCCGTTTGCATGCTCAACATTCCCATTAGTTTCAGGGTGATAGGGAGCAGAAAGCACACTTTGTACTCCAATTAGTTGGTTGAGCTTGGAAAGGACATTGGAGGTAAAGTTGGTTCCACCATCGGTCAGAATAACCTGGGGACATCCATGTTTGTGGATGATGTCTTCAGGGACGAACTTGGCGGTGGTTGCTGCTCCAGCTTTCCACATGGTCTTGGCCTTGACCCATTTAATCAAGTGGTCGATGGCTATGATTATGTACTTTGCCTTCATATTGCTTGTTGAAAGTGGTTCAACAATGTCAATAGACACAGTGTGCCAAGCAAAGTTGGGCTGAACAAGCTGGTAAGATGTGCTTTTTTGGAACAGCTTTTCGCCTTGGCACTCTGCACAGCATCCTAGCATTTCTTGGATGTCAAAATGCATTAACTCCCAGTAGTAGAATTGCTTCAGATGCTCTTTCCTTTTTCTTGAATCCGCCATGCCCTATGGCCTTATGCGCTGCCATTATTAGGTCTGTTTGGGCTGTTGGTCTTGGAAAAATATACTCTTTGCCCTCAATGCTCTTGTAAAGCATCTTGTTTTTGATGGTTGTATTTTTTGTAGATCTGATAATATTTTTTGGATGGTTTCAGGCTCATCTTGATACTATCCGCTGATCATTTAATCTATAGATAACTCATCTGTGGCCTGACTAAGTGTTGTGATGGTGGGTAGTCAGGGTAGACAGTTGGCATTTTGGTGTTTTGCCCCAGCTCATTGCTCAATTGTGTAGTCATAAGCCTGAAGCTTTAATGTCCAGTGGGCTAATTGGCCTCAGGTTTTCATAAGTTGTTTAACCATCTTAGGGAAGCATTATTGGTAACAACTTTGAAATGAGTGCCATGAAGGTAGACCCAGAATTGCTTGCAAGCATATATGATGGCTAAGCATTCTCATTCCATCACCGTGTAGTTCCTTTTATTGACGTTTAAGGTCCAACTAGAGAAGGCAACTGAATGTTCTTCACCATCTTCTCCAACTTGGGATAGCATGTCCCCCACTGCTGTTTGGGATGCATCAATTTGGATGATAAATTCATGATCAAAGTCCAGGTATTGAAGAACAGGCGCTCTTAATAGGGATGATTGGAGTCAGTCAAATGCATCCTGGCAAGCTGGAGTACAGTTGAATGGGACCTTATCTTTAAAAAGATAGAAAAGTGGCTCTCCAAGTTGCGTGAAATCAGCAATAAATTAGCAATAGTACCTGATCATGCCTAGGAATACTTGAATATCGCGCTTGGATTCAGGCCATTTTATTTTGGAGATAGCATCCAGCTTAGAGGGTTGGGGCCAAAGACCCACTATATCAATCACAAATCTGAGGTATTCCAGTTGGTCTTTAAAAACTGACATTTTCAGGCTTGATTTTTAAGTTTGCAGCAGCTAGTCTTATGAAAACCTCCTCTAAGTGTTCCAGGTGGTCATCAAAAGTGCGACTGAAAACGTTGATATCATCAAGGTACACTAGTATACATGACAGTTTCAAATCTCTCAGGATTGTGTTCATTGACCGTTGGAATATAGCTGGGGCATTGCAGAGCTCTTGAGGCATTCTTGTCAGCTGGAATAGGCCTCTTGGTTATAATTGCATATTTCTCACGCTCCTCTTTGGGAAGATCTGTTTGCAAATATCTGCTGATAAGGTCCATTGCTGAGAAGAACTTCATGCCCTCTAGCTTATCCAAAGCATCATCAATTTGTGGCAGTGGGTATGAGTCCTTCTTTGTGATGTTGTTTATCTTCTGATAGTCAATGAATTCTCAGTTGCTTCCATCCTTTTTCTTCACTATTAAAATTGGTGCTTCCTATGGACTTTTTGAAGGGACTAACATGCCATGATCGAGGAGTTCCTTAACCTCCTTAAATACTGCTTCTTCTGATGATTTTGAGTGTCTAATCAGGCGTAATCAAATAAGTTTATGATCTCCAGTATTGATTTCGTGGGTGACACCATCAGCACATCCCAAGTCAAAATCATCTTGTGAAAATATTTCCAAATATTTATGAGAATAACTCCTGAGCTTGGCCTTTCTCAGAGTTTTTCAGGTTGCTTAAATTGGCCATAGGGACAACATTATTTAAGCTGAGTAGGTTCTCCTTGGGAGCCTTAATTTGACAAAAGTTTTGAACTCATGGAATGAGTGAATTTGCGTGATAGGGAACAGATGCAGAAAAAGATTGTTTGATGTCACCTGATGGAGATGGGCCAATTTTACAGGTTTGCACATAAGATCTGTATTTCTCTGTGGCCTGGAATGATAATACCAGGGACAATGTTTGGTCTGAATTAAGATTTAGACCATGGTTGATATACTTCATCATAGAGTCCTTCCACGATATTAATTGTTAGTCCTGTAAGGATGATTACTCGTTCTCTGGATGGTATAGTGATGGTCTTATTTAATCGAAGTATAATGCCATTTGACTCATCAATTTGTGTGGGTAGTGGTTTTATCTTTGACCGTGCTTTGGAATACTTAATTGGGATGACTCCATCTTTGTAGGCCAGATTTATGAATAGGCTGGGTTTCTTTTTCTCAACTGCCTTATCACGTTTATAATAAAGTGGAATAGCCTGGCCGAGAATGGTGAGAGTATCATCCTTTTGATTGGTAACAACTCCATATCTTCTTAAAAAATTAGTCCTGATTAGGATATCATAGTTCATATTTGACAACACTATATCAGGTGCTGTTACTACAATGGATCCAAATCTGTGTTGTATGGGTACTGTATGCGCTCAGTGATTTAGTTGTATGCACTCCAGCTGTTCCATATTCCTGATAGTGGGCAACATCGGGCACAATTTTCAGTTTTTTAACCAACTTTGTGCTGACTATATGATAAAAGCACCACTATCAAGAATGGCCTAAAATTGCAATTTCTTTACCGCTATGTCCACATAAGTAATTTCAGAGTAGTTTTCAGAGGTATTTATTGTATGAATGCTATGATTGCTGCCCAATTCCAGGTATAATTTCAGGCTCAAGAAAATATCTGGGAAGTTATCTGCTAAGGTCTTCATGGGAATAGCTACTAAACGTTGTTAAGCTTAGGTAGGTCAATTGAACATCTGGGTTGGAGGTCTAAACACTGATCAATAATCTGCTTTGCATAAGGTTTTGATACTTCTGCTCAGGCTTCTTTAGTAATTTTCATGGGTTTAGTTGCTTTTTCTGTGGCCCAAGTAGTGACCATCATGACATCATTATCCACGATATGGTAGAGGTTATCTTTAACAACATCTTCGGCCCTAAAGAGATCATCAGGGTCAGGTGGAATGGTTTGAAAATCGGTGGAGTTAAAGCATTCCGCCTCTACTCCACCTGCTCTTTTACTGCATCATTGTCACTGTTAATTTCTAGAGAAAAGTTGACCCCAGGCTTTTTGTTGGACCATCTGTAGCATTGTATAGCAAAATGCCTAATTTGACCACAATTGTGGCATGTAATTGGCCCTGTTTTTGCTCAAATTTTTGGTTCGTTTTTTTGGAAATTTTCCCCTGGTCGACATAGTGTTGTTTTATAGGCCCAAAAAACGGGATTTTTGCTGATCTTTGGCCCGATTAGGAGTATTGAAATTATGGAAACAGCTTCTCAAGTAATTGGTAAGCTCTTGGATTTCCAAGCTTCCATTGAGTGCAGGCAGCATGACATTGTGCAGTTCACAGAAGGGCATAATTGCATGCTCCATTGCAATCTTGGCGTCAAACTTATCTATTGCATTGCACCCACGCAGAACTTGTGCCTCATGGAAGAACCTATACGCAAAGTCCTCAATAGTCTCATTCTGTTTGAATTCAATATTAAGAAGCTCTATTTTTTGGGTTTCTAATTTGTCAGGACCTCCAAACTGTTTTGTTATTGAAATTTTGGCATCCATATAGGACCAATCGTCACCCAAATAGGGCATAATGAGGTCACAGCTATGGGCATTAAGTGAGTTAATCAGTGCTGATCCTTTTGCATGGTCTGATTCTCCTCTCATTGTTTTTTCAAATAACTTGAGGAAAGAGTAAACGTTTCCATCCCTATCAAACTTTTGTAAAAAAAAATGGTTTGAAGTCATCTCGCCCTGTTTTGGGCATAGGGGTTGTACTTCTTCTTGAACGTCTTGGTGTATCATCACCCATAATCAGCCCTCTTTCCCATTGGGAAGTATCTGGAGTCAGGATTAATGCTAGGACTTTAAGCATAGAACGGATGTTCAAAATATCAGTTTTTTGTATCAGTGTCAACTTCTGATGATTTGATTTCATGATATTGCTCCAAACTACTGGATTCCAACGCCTGAATTCGGCCCTTAATTACTTTTCCTGGTTGTTTCTTAGATGAATAAGCGGAGCATTTTCCTATTTCTTTTTTGTTAAAGTTGGGTGAGCACTGGCAGCCTTGCTTTTTGAGGGATTAAAATCTTTTTTTAAGGTTGCCATACTCCTCTTTGAATAAAGCTTTATTGGTTGATATGCTTTTTATATCTTTGTCAATACTGTCTCCTTGGGAATTTGCATTTGATAGTTGAATTCTGAGCTCCCAAATTTTCCTGAGTAATTTCAGTATTTCTGGCCTGCATTCTCGATACCACAGTCCAAAGTTTAGAAAATTATTCTTTGATCTGGGCATCCTCTTCATCCATATTTGGAATGGCCAGTTTTACTATAAGGTCCTTGAAGTTTTTGTTGATAGTATCCAGATTAGCTCTGCATACTTTCAAAGTAATCAACTTTTACATTTAACTCCAGGTGAATTCTTTGTCCCAAAGTGGCATGTATGGTAAGTCATTCTGATTGAGACAATAGTTAATCTGAATGGCTTTCCAGTTTTTGACAGCGGTTATTCATGGTTTATACCCATTCTTTTGATAGCCCATGGTGGTCCAGAACTTCTGCGGCTATCTTTGCGACTCCTTCTTCCAGAAGCTCCTCAGGGTTTTTAATCTCCCATGAGCTTCATTGGCAAGTCCCATATTATCAACAATTGCCTTTCAAACTTCAGCAAAACTTGGAATTTAGCTTGCCAGTAGGGCATTTTGGGAAGATTGTTCCTCCCCTTGCACATGGTAGATTTCTGTGATTTTCAGATTTTGTTTAGCAATGATTCGCAGGTATGCTTAATTGAGGGTTGAACAAGGTTAACCAGGAATTCTTTAGTTACTTGCCTGTCTGTGAGATGCCTGGCAAGAGATTCCATGGTTGCGTCGTGATACTTTATATATATCTCCATCTTGAGTGCCTGAACCTTAAGGTAATAGAACAGGTCAAAGGAGGGATCAATTTGCGAAGTACCAATCCTAAAAACCTAATATAGGGTTTACAGCATACCTTTTACGCTTGAAGATGCAAGATTAATCAGGCTGGTTGTATCTGAATGAGCTCCCCACTGTGATAAGATCCAGGGAATAGTAGGTACCCACTTCAGAGCCTTGGCGGCTAGTATTAAAATAATCCAAGATTTCTTTATCATTAGTTTCATCTCATTAGCAATTTCTCATCTGGCCAATTCTGCCAGGAATTGGTTATGAGAATCCATTTCAGAGGGTGTAATCAGTTTTGAGTGAGCACCAGTTGTAAAATTCTGAGGAACGCTAGCTTGTTTATTATTATCCTGCACTTTTATTTAGGACAAAGTTCCATAGATTGATCCTTGATAGTGACTGTAGTTTACAGTATTTGGACCTTTCAAAAACTCACTAGCTTTTTATAATCGCGCCAACTCTTTTGGCCAATTTTCAGCATAATTTTCCCTTCATGTTTGGGAACTTTTTCTGAGACAGGTAGATATAAAAGCTGTAAAATAGCCGCAACCAGCTTGTTGGCACTTTCTCCAAAGAAAGGATTCAATGAGAAAACCAGGAAAGAGATGAAATAAATATAACTTTTATTATAAGCTATTTACTAGATGATTAGTCATTAGGCCAGGCGCCAGTATTTATACCTCTAGGGCATCTCCTGGCCACAATTGAGTACAAAATTTCAACTGATATATTACCACCTCAGTTTGGCCCTTAAAATGATATGACTGAAACCTTTTTAGGTTTATTGGTGGCAAAATACTCTCAAAATTGGGAGGATTTCAGGTACAAAATTGCGATAAAAGCATGAAAATTATCCTAGGATCTTCTTGATTTAAGTTTCGTCATACTGCTGATGAAATATACCTTCTGTGAAATTCTTTCCTCGATTAAAGTAGATGACATACCCCTAATCAGGATGTCAGCAGGCCTCTCCCTCAATAGCACTAGGTACTCCCTTTTGGGCAGTCCATGTGCAAGTGCTTTGTGCCAACTACACAGATTGACATATGCATTTCACCCTAGGGCAGAAATTGATTACATTTTTCAATCATCTGATGGTCCATGGGATCTTTAGACGTTAACTTTGGGTCATCCCCGAACAATTTTGTATATAAGTTAGTTGATTGTGTTCCCATTAATTGGGACCAATTGCTGAGATTTGATGCATAGGAAATTGGCCATAATATGTGAGCGTATTTGGCCCAGGCGCTTTGATAAAATACTTGATCAAATTGACATTGGTATATACGGCCCAAATTATATAATTGCAATAGTCTTTGAGGTGAGAGTATAGGTGTTAGCTCAAGCGTTAAAAGGGTAATTGGCCTAATCTGATGGTTGTTGAAGGTTTACTTCAATCAACCACCAGAATCAAACAGCTTGTTTCACATCACAACCCAATTTTGTTGCATCTTATTTGACTCAGAAAATTTCACAGTATTTTGGGCTTAATTCTGAATAACTTTGAAGGCTTGGTTGGGTGCTTCAAAGGTCACTTTTAACATTTTCAGATGAACCATCTGAGATATGAACATCTGAGTCACTAGCTCTAAGTCCATTGTTCAATGCTAATAAGGATAGGGATGAAGTGCCGCTTGTACTGCAATTCATGCATTAAAATATGATAGAACTTTTGCACTAGACAGGATATGTGATTCCTGGTAGAATCATTCCACAAAAGCCACTAGAATCTCATCTTTTCAGAATTTAATTCCCATAAATTCCTGCTTGCGACTAGACATCTGTGTTGGGCTTCCAAATTCTATCATAATGGCTTCCATGACCTCATTACAAGATTAATTGTTCCCATCAAGATGGAGTAACACCAGATTCTGACAATTGGTGTTCAGGAAGTTCATGACGGTCATTATCTTTTGTCAGTCACTTAATCAAACATTGTCACCTCAAATAATTGGAAAAATTCAGGGGCGTTATCCCTATGGAATGTGGTAATTTTGGTTTACTCCAAAATTCATCTGTTGCTCCACTGGCAGAATATCTGCCTGATGACTCAATTGACCATAGGCGTGCTTTGGGGGTCATTTCAGAAATTTCTCCAAATGAGCCAAGAATATTTTTGGGTGGTGGAATCTTCTTGACTTGAGTTTCTTACATATTGTTGTTGGCTTCTTCCATATCCATTTGCACACAATCACATCTATGATTCTCCAGTTCCTCTATGCATCACAATAGTCACGCTATATCTTTATTAATCCAGCATAAGCATATTCAATCTGCTTCTTTATCAGCCTTCTGTAATACTTTTAAATTAATTCACCCTCCTTTAGCTTCAAGGAGGTGACTTTTCTATAGAGGTCTTTGTTGATTTTTATAACTTACTTGACCTCTTCCTCAAAATCACCCATTATTTTAATGTAGTAAAATAGGCCTGTGACGCTGAGTTGAGTGCATCCTTGTTGACAGATTCTAGTTCCATCCAAATCTTTTATAGTTTATTCTTAAAAGTCATGGCTGATGCAATCTTATAAAAACTGACTTAAAACTCAACACCCCCCTGTAGTGAGCACCAAATGTCAGATTTTTGAATGCTTTTAAACTTTTCTGGTTAGTAACTAGCTTCAACTCCCTTGATTAACTGCAAAGGTTCCTTGTATGTGCGTTGTCTAAATAAAGGTGATAATAAATTGTACTGGGTTGTAATAGTATGAAGACTATTACTCTAGTTGAGCTTCTGATAGACAAGATGTTTATTAGGTCCAACGATAAACTGGTACTTGTCCTAACCTTAAAAGTAATCTGAAATACTGATAGGGACTTCTTCCCTCTTCTGATAGAACTTATCCTAGGATTAGGTTAAGTGGTTCTTCTTTCTTCTTGCCACGCAGAGTCTGCAGAGATAACAATAAAAAAGACAAATGATTTATTATCCTTCCTACTATAGTCTCAAGAGCAAAACAGTCTAATAATCAATATATTTGAGCTTTTTATTTGTTTGAGGTGGGCTGACCTGGGGACAATGCCGCACCAATTAAGGGAAATTGAATGAATAGAAAAGGAGGATAAAATCTGGAAAACCTCCATGCGTGGTGTATGATAGGCCAGGAACTCCATGGACCGCCTTTGCTATTTGCTATCTCAGTAAGGGCATTGGTGCGCAGCGCCAACATAGTCATGATTGTCCCCTACCCAAATTTCCAGTACTGGAATCGAACATGGGGGAGGCATTGGTAGAGGTCCCTACTCTACCGCTTGGGTATTCTCCCCTGTATTTGAGCCTTTTCTATCTGCTTTATTTAGAATTATGCAAGGAGATTTATAAGGGAATTCGGCGCCCAACTCATCTTTTGGCACCCCAATTGGAAATGGCAGCCATATAATGAGTTAACCCTTCAGGGCCATGCAGAATTTTATCTTCCTCACCAGGCTTAAGTGGATTCTCCCGCTGACCTCAATGCAACCTCTTCTGGGTTGAAATGAAGAACGTGTCCCAACGCCTTCACTCAACCACATTGAGTCACCCTTACTAGGTAACAACCTGCTTAGGTAATGGGACTCTTACCCATAAACAGTAGGTTGTTATTTCTAAAAGGTTAACTCACAGGTTGCTTTATCAGATGTGGCATCACTCTCCAAGCAAATCATAAGCCCCTTAGTCAATTGGTGACTAAACCTGATTGACCTCTTTAAGTTTTTTAAGTTATAAATATTAAAATTGGCAAGCTAATAACTTTTTTATTGTTGAAAAAACCCAAAATGAAACACTAATGATCTGGTAGGTCAAAACCCAGAAAACTACTAAGTATTTTTGTTTAGGATAATAGTCTGATGATAATCATTAAATATAAAAGATAACTCTCACTTTTACTAGCAGGATGAATCCCCTAGTGGGAAAGCAGATGCACTATAAATGATTAAGCTGGGTAATAGTGGCATAACAAATCCTAACAGCTGCCTATGCCGCTGGTACCATGTTGCAGTTCATGGTGCCCAACAGGCTGATTGTCTCACTAGTCCTCATGCATTCAAAACAATCCACCCATACACACTGACATCTGCCTCAAAATAACCCCTGAGCCATTATCAGATCCACCCCTGATCATCCTTTCTGAGCACGCAATGAAAAGGCCATGTCATCTGTCCCTTATGCATCAATCTTGACCACTTGAAGCGCAAGTGCCCAGAGTTTTCTTCTGAAACTGCTTCGATCTCTCCTCTATGGCGTCAGCCCCAAAAAGCCTCGCTGAACTTTTTTCAATAAAAATGATCCTATCATCCCCACCCTCATCAACCACAGGCGTTGCCCTCACCACTCAGCTCAACCAGAGATTGACTGCCAGAATATTCATGAGCAGATTACAGCTCAGGAGCTAGTGATATTACCATAGTCAATTGCATGCTGACAATCATCTCCTTTCACCCAACCAACTCCTGTTATGATCCCTGCACTAGGAGAATCAAATCTCTTTAGAGGCTCTTGCATGGATTGATGACAAAGACTGATCATATGGCATCAAACCTGACTTTAACTGGACTGAATTTTTCACACACCCCCAGTTTGACTCCCCGCCACTGTCTACCTCCTTGTAACAGTTTCCTAGTTATTGAAATAATCATAAAAAGGCTGTCAAAGCAGCAGATGCCTCCATCAACTCCCCTCTCCTCCAAGCCCTCCATATGGCAATGATGCCACTTTGTGAGAGTATCCCTATATCTAATTATTCCCAGTAATTTCCCCAAAGATGCAAAATTTAAGATCATCTAGCTCGCATTTTCAGAAGACCACATTTGCATTGATGCGGCGAGATCATCACTAATTGACCTCAACTACCCTCAGACTCGCCAGCACATCAAATCATTTGTGTGTGCCTAAACTCATCTCTTTTGCTGAACACCAGCTTTCTCAATATATCAAGGCAATGCACACAGTTGGCCTCATCAACGAGGTAACCAATACCTAGATCTCCTTCTGCCTCATGCCAACAACGCTCAAACCCACTTTTAATCCGCCTTTTCTCGCCACTTGAAGCGCCCTCTGAAGAATAATCACCCCAACCCCTCTTCCTCCTTTTAATATGGATGCTTAGACAACGCCAAGGCACCATGTTAGTAATTTTATTATTATAAATAATCCCTTTGTTTGGCACATAGCAAATAAAGATGTCGTGGACGTCACCCCACCTTGGTTAGGCCCCACTAGTACTAAATAGAGATTAAACGTTGAGAAAATATGCTAAGGTGGAAAGAAATTGATGAGAATTTCTAAGCACAGAGCACCATTTAGTCCACAAGAAATTTGAACTTCAACATTTATTGCAAGAAGTACACTAATTTTAACTCTCCTCAATGAGCTCAATTTACCCTAAGACCTTCTAATGATAGAGTTTATATCTTTATATCCTTAAAAAGTAAACTTATATAGATTTTCCAGTTTTGTTGCACCTTTACAATCTGAAATTATTATCATTAGTAAACATAATAACTAAATATTGGTCAAGAACTCTTTTAAAATTAATATCATGATTACATATTTTTGGAAGTAACAAGACTGGCCTCAATTTTAAAGTTGTTCAAATATGGGAATAATTTAAATGCTCTTAAACACTAAGCTTTTTTGACTCACCATCTTGGATATCTGAAATAGTGGTGCCATAGAAACTATTTTGTTGCTTTAAATACTTAAGTATTACTAATTAAATTTGGGGGTTTTGGAAGGTTGGATTCCTGATGAATAAAACAGACTTTATAATTGTTTACATTATAAAAAAATTTTATGACAGTATACTGT
The DNA here is from genome assembly GCA_022478985.1 of Massospora cicadina. Lineage (NCBI taxonomy): Eukaryota > Fungi > Entomophthoromycota > Entomophthoromycetes > Entomophthorales > Entomophthoraceae > Massospora > Massospora cicadina. The sequence continues at coordinate 62,648 of JAKSZP010006818.1, read as the reverse complement.
TTAAAAGTTATCAGAAATTGTCAAGCTTAAGGGCTAAAAATTACTCTCTTTCCAATTTTACTTATTATAAAGAAGAAAAAAATATTAGTATATGAAATTATCACGTTGGTACTAAGATCAAGACAAAAGGTTGAATGAAATTAGACTATTTAAGAGGTTTGGTTCCTAAAACAACTTTTTATAATGATTTACAGGATTGAGAAAATCTTTTGGAGAAGGGTAACTCAGAAATAAATCAAAAGATATATAAAGTTATTTGAATATTCATTTTTTTAAAAACATCAATAAGAAGTATTTAAGGTCAGTGATTACGCTTACTTTATAAAATATGTTTGGTGAGTGAGTTGTATGTTTTATTAATCTTTACACAGAGATGTCATGCTATTTGTAAGTCGTGGGGGAGCCCAATTTATACTTTGAAGAGCACTTCAAAATTTCTGAGGAACAACCTGAGGCTCTAAGCAACAAGAAGGATGGTGGCCCCAATCACCTCTATTCAGTGAGAGTTCCACTATTTCAGAATGAGCATTTTGGCTGTTGCACAAGTCATGTTGCTAAAATGCTTAAATTAAAAAATGGAAAACTTAAAAAGTTGGAAGGTGGATTGTTTTGAAAAAAGGAAAGGGGGAGAACAAAATATGCCAGTACCCTCTCAAGTGAGGTCAATGGTTTTATAAAGGTAATGGGCATTGACAGGTGGCTGTGCTATCCTTGTGTTACCTTAACCTGTGGTATCTTCTCTGGTTGTGGTGTATTCTTATGCTTGCACATGAAAAATAGTCAGAACTAGAAATCATCATGAGAATTTGGGTTATAAATGTGATGGGGCATGCCATGATTGACTTTTCCCTAAGTAACCTATTCTTAAATTCTTGAAACTTTCAAAATCAATGTGCATTCCACCCACAGTGGCCCAACATTCAAACATCATAGGAAATCAACAAAGAAATATCAGCAAAATTTTTAAAAGGGTGAGCCAAAATTGGCAGGCGAAAAATAACGTTTATGGCAAAGAACTAGAATTGTACCATGAATTGATAAAAAAGGATTTTGGGATTTTGGGAATAGGAAACTTTTTGGTGAAAATAATAGCAATATAGAAGAAGATACCTGAAGTAAAATCTGCCATTTTGGCTGAGCAGTTGGGGGTTTTCTGCACAAGAGCCTGATTCCCTCAACATTCAAACTACTAGGCAGTCTGGGAATGGGGACAGAATTGTAAGAAAAATGGTAGTAGACGTAGGATTTCCTAAAACTACCTTTTCTTTTTAACCATCCTCACGGCAAAAATGTTCTGCCAAGACACCATCAACATAAGGTGAATTCCTCTTAAGAGGGTCAATTAATGTAACGATGATGTGATGGTTGGAAGGACAATTGAAGAAAATTTATCATTTAATGAGAAGCAGATGAGTTACTGTACAGTTCCACGCGTTTTGTGGATATTGGGGGATGGTAAGGGTTAGAATCACTTGGGTAAAGAGAGCTGAGAGAAGGCCAGGATGATATTTAAATGGAATATAATTTGGGAAGATGATTGGCAGCCCCATTTATTGGGCGACAGACCCACAGAAACTGGCAACCTATCAGGGAAAGTACAAGATGCTGAAAAAGGTATGGGAATAAACTCCACCATGGGACATGCAAGCACTCTACCATTCAATCACAGAGGAACAACTGGAGGCAACTAAGCGCATGTTCTGGAACCAGGAAGTGTACAAACTTGCAAAAAGAACCAGCACATGGCAAGCAACAGCTCAAAAAGGGTGAAGAACCGCGCAAGGAACATGCAAGCCGACAAATAGTCCCACATACATGAAGAAAGGGTCTCAGAGGACAAGGATGGTGATAATGGGAGGTCCATGCTGCACTGCAGCAGAAAGTAAAATTTAACTGCATATTATGTAAGGCTTGGGGGAGCCCAATTAGCTTTAGAGCACTTCACAGTTCTTGAGAAAACACCTGAGGCTCCAAGCAACAAGAAGGATATGGCACCTAAAGTCTATATATTAAGTGAGAGGTCTGTCTTTTCAGTGAGAGCATTTTGGCTGCTGCGCACACCATGTTGCTCAAAATTTATTCAATTAAAAATGGAAAACTCAAAAAGTTGGAAGGCAAATTATTTATTAAAAAACATGGGAAGGCGAGAGAAAAAATAGGCCATAATCCTCTCAAGTGAGGGCACAGGACTTGTTATAAATTTGGACAGTATTGTTAGGATCCATCATGTTGTTTGTACAGGTTGAACCCAAAGAGCAACAGACAGATGATTTGGGGATCATTGGTCCTTCAGAAACACTTGAAAATACTTAAAAAATAGGAGCAATTGCCCCAAACGATTCTTTATTTAATTTTTAGTAAAACACAATGACCTTTCGCTGTCTCATTTCTTCTCTACTATTACCAACCTACCTCTCTCAATCTCCCATCTCGCTTATATACAGTGGCTTCAGATAATACTGCTCTCATGGCTAGGGCTATCCTATTCCACCGCTTCTCCTCAAATTCAGCTTGTTATTCTCTAATACTCTGTTGCCCTAATTATAGGCGATTTAATTCATATTCGTCAAATGTTGACAGCTCCTTATTGGCTTATTGCCTTATATAGAGGAGATCCAGTAAAACCTGTTATATCCCAATATCACCTTGTCTTGAGGCACTCAAATAATTGTAACTGATATCATTTTTGGTGGATTACGCCCTAGCTGTCCCACAATTATTGTCCAATCATATCGGAATTGTGACATTAACCCCTCCTTGACTAAATGATAAGATCTTATTGTTTGTAAGGTTGGAAGAACTTTGTGTGTACTCAGTTAATGATTTGACTACTTGCAGAATCCTTGATGGTATATGCGTCAACTCCAGTTTTCTCTATAACTTTGAATAAACCAATCCAAATACTGGCCAGCTTGTGTTTCCACCCAAATCCATGTTGGTCATGGAAGAGAACCATATCACCTTCCTTGAATGGCGCCAGCCTGCTACAACGTGCCTGATCAGTGGCCTGATTCCTGATCTTCTTGGCTAAGCTGAAGGAATATGCTTCAGTTTGCATTTTAATCAGAATGTTTGCAAAGTTAGTCAAATAGCGGTGGGGTTCCAGTCCACTGATGTCTGCTACACACAATTAAAGTAATGTCAGAAGAGCCAGGTGTTGGCCATATAGTAGTTGGAAGGGACTCTTACCTGTGGCGGAATGATAACTAATGTTATAGGTGAACACATCAGTTGAAAGGAGAGAGCTCCTTTTGGAAGGTTAATCCATTACTAATTTTTGTAGTATGTTCACCAGAGTTCCATTCACCCATTCGACCATTCCATTGGATTTGAGGTGATATGGGGTCATCAGAACCCCACGGATTTCCATAAGCTCGTTCAGTTTGGGTAGGATGTGCAAGGTGAAGTTGGTTCTGTTATCATTGAGAATAAACTGAGGGCAGCCGTGTCACTGAATAATGCATTCCATCATGAACCTGGCCACAGTGACCATCCCCTAGTCTCATATCACCCTCACTTCAACCCACCGGGTCAAGTTGTCAATAGCCATAAGAATCTACTTACACCGGTTAGCTCCTGTTGGCAAGGGGCCAACGACATCAAGGGAAACTGTGTGCCAAGAGAAATGTGGTTTCACTAACTGATATGATGTTGTACGGCAAAATGGCTTCTCCACTTGGAACTAATGCCATCAGGAAATAGTTTCAAGCACATTGATGCTCATACTTTCCCAATAGTACTGAGGGCATAAAAACTCCATAGTATTACGCACTCTACCATGCCCAACTGCCTTGTGCGCGCTCATAATGATTCCTGGTCATGCTGAGGGGCGTAGAAAATTCACCATAGAATCACCAATCCGCTTATACAGTTCCCCATTCTGTTGGAAGGTATTTTTTCGCATCTCATTAAAACTTTGATCACTTGGGGTGGCTCATCATTGTATTTTCCGCTGAGCATCTTATCATAAAACACGTCTCTAAGGTCTGCTGTCACTGCAATAGTTGGTAATAGAGATAAACAGTCAGCGTTCTGATGCTTTACTCTTGGCTGATGGAGAATCTAGAAATCATAAGCCTGCAACTTAGGAGCCCATTGAGCCAAACCGGCCTTCAGGTTCTTTGAGGTTCTGCAATTAGTGTAATGACATGTGATCTGTTATGGCTTTAAACTTTACCCCATGCAGATAGACTCTGAATTGCTTATACATGTAGATCACTGCTAAACAATCCCACTTGGTCACAGTATAATTATGCTCCTGACAGTTCAGACTTCAACTACAGTATGCTACTGGATGTTCCTCTCCCTTGTCATCTTTCTGAGAAAGTGCAGCCCCAACAGCATAGAAGGATGCATCCATCTGAACAATAAACTCCCAATCGAAGTTTGGATATTGTAACACCAGTGCGCTGATCAACGCCGTACAGAGTGTATCAAAAGTGGATTGATGAAGTTCCATCCATTTAAACACAGCGTCTTTTTTTAACAACTTGAATAATGGCCCCACAATACATCTAAAATTAGGGCAAAGTGCCAGTAGTAACTGACCATTCTCAAAAATAACTATATGTTGCACTTACTATTGGGAGTAGTCATTTTGCTGATGGCCTCCACCTTAGCTGGCTGTGATTTCAGACCTTTAGAGTCTACCACAAACCCCAGGTATCACAGCTGATCTTTAAAGAAGTTACTCTTTTGAGGCTTAATTTTAATGTTCACCTCAGCCAGATGGCGGAATACTGCTTTTAGGTGGTCGAGATACTCCAAAAAGGTTTGAGAGAAAAAATTAATATCATCAAGGTATACAAGGACGCATGACAGTTTCAGGTCACCAAGCATAGTATCCATGGCTCGCTGAAATGTAGCTGGGGAATTGCACAGCCCTTGAGGCATCCGCGTTGGTTGAAAAAGGCCTTTGGAGGTGATTACAGCGCATTTTTCCTGTTCCGATGGGGGTAACTCAATTTGCTAGTAACCTGATATCAAGTCCATCGCAGAAAAATGGGCTCCCCCTAATCAGTCCAAAGCATTGTCAATTCTTGGCAAAAATTATGAATCCTTTTTTGTAATACTGTTGAGCTTACAGTAGTCTATTACTACGCGGTTGGTGCCATCCTTTTTTTAAAATTAGAACAGGCAAAGCCCACAAGCTTTTGGATGGCTCAAGCATCCCTTGCTCTTGCAACTTTATTTTATTTCATCAGTAACAACATCTTCCGCTGCCTGTGATCAGCGGATCAGCCAAGACCTTATAAGAGGGTGATCTCCTGTGTCTACTTGATGGACCACCCCTGAGCACACCCTAAGTCATAATTGTCAACAGCAAAAATTCCCTTATACTTCTGAGATAAAATTATTTCTTGGTCTTTTTATTCTTCCAATAGTCCTATTAAATTACTCCATGGTATCGCCATTAGTACGTGGCAGGTGTCTTGCCGGTAGACCAAATTCATCCAACAACCCAAAATCATGAGCCTGATGGACCTTGTCTATTGGAATCAGATGTAAATATGCTACAAATTGGTGTCAGCGGATTTGCATTGGTTTGCTCTGGAGGTTTGCTAACAAAATCTTAATCTATCCATGCTCCAGAAGTATAATCCCTGGAGCCACATGTGGCTCAAACTGTGTTTGATGATAATGCCCAATGACTTTCCCATATAACCCACTAGGCACTTCCACCTCTAACTCAGAGTTCACTAGGACTTGATGGCCAGAAGGTAAAGATATGGGCCCTGCCACTCAAAGAGGTATCCCTTGATATTCATATATCTGCTGGTGATGGGGCCAAGTCTTGCGCTTTAGTCATTAATGGCAAACTGGCATCACCCTGTCACTATAGGCAAGGTTGACACGGCTCATATGCACCGGATCCTTTGGTACTCCTATAGTGGTAAAGTAAATTGGGATCTGTTGACCCAGAATGGCGAGGGGCTCCTCCTTTATATTAACGACAGCCCCAAAATGGTGCAGGAAAGTGATCTCAATTAACAGAGTGTAGTTTTCATTTGGCAGCACAATTGCTGGGGTTACAACAACAATGGACCCAAAGCGCAGAGGTAGCACACTGTAAGCCCCTTCAGAGATGGTGCTTACTGCTCCAGCAGTTCTGTACACCATTTAATGGTCCACATCAGGTTTCAACATCAACTTTGCCATCAATTTAGTGGAAACTATGTTGACTGGAGCACCAGTATCTATTATAGGGCAAACTCTATTTTTTGCTACAAAGATATCACAGTATGTACACTCAGAATAAGAAGAATATTGACTGTTTAATATGTAAACATTTACGGGCTCTCTTTTTTCAAGAAAACTCATTATCCCCTACCAACTTGGGGGTAATCTTTGACAATGGCATCTACCAGAAGGGAGACGTTTACTCCTTTCAGAGTTGGTGCATCCGTGGCAGAATCAAGTTTGTCTGAGGAAGCTTGATCAAGCATTTGACTGGCATACAGCTTCAGTTGTTTGGGGGACTCTTCTTCCGCCACCGCCTTGGCTTGAGCTCGGGTTACTGCGTTTACTCCTTCAACTAGCTGCTGATATAAAAGTCAGTCATCTTACTGAGGGACTTCAGCAGGGTATACTACTATTTCTTCAGGGACGTTTTGAGTTAGTATCGAAGAAGTAAAGGGTCCCATCTCTACTCCACTCCATCTTTTCCCTGATAGTATTGATCTTGGTGTATGTAGTTCACATGGCGGTTATGGCAGAATTTTTCCAAATGACCAGGGCGACTGCATTTGTAACAGTTAACCCCCATAAGAGCCACGTTCTTAATTATCATAAGAGGGTCCAGACTGGAAAGAGTGGGGTCGTTCAGTGTAACCAGCCCCAGGTTGGTAAGCTGATTGTTCACAGTCGGCATAGCTAGGTCCTGGTTGATAACTGGGTTGCTGACAGTTTTCATAGCCAGCCCATTGTTGCTGATCAAACTGTTGAGTATAATTCAGCTGAGGACGAGCTGCAGAGTTATAGAAAGGCTGAGGATTACTAACCAGAGCTGGAGTCAGATGAGAGTATTCTCCTGAATAAGAGGGTACAGTTGAAGCAGTAGTCTTCCATTCCATATTTGGTGGCAGAAGGTTAGGGAATACACGACGCTAAAACTGTATAATCTTGAGCAGAGGTACGTCATCATCCAGAAGCGGTGAAATGACATTATGAAGTTCATGATATGGCTTCACCGCGGAGGTCATGGCAATGCACATGTCAGCTTCCGCTAAGTACCCTGCTTCAATCAGCACATGTGCTTCTGTTGTGAAAGGATCAGTAAACTCCAGGAGAGTCTTGTTTTTACGGAATCTGGACATTAGAATTCTGCTTTTCGCTGAAACATCTTTGAAGTACCCCCAAACAGGCAGAGTACAATATCCTTTACGTCTTTATAGGTGACAGAGCTACTTGGGAGGTAACAATTGACCTGATTGGCGCTTCTGACATCCAAGGCAGATAAAAACAACTTAGACTTCCATCTATCAGATGTGCCTTCTGCTGCAAACTCAAAACTGTTAGAAGAACCCATGAATTTTCCCGTTGCAGTCAAATGGAGGTACTTTTTTGATATTAACCTCCTCATCCCATTCACAGGGTTCTGGGCCATACTGAGGAATGGTTTGAGATCCAAAAGCGGTTTCTTGATGAGGAGCTGGATTAGCAGAAGTTGGGATGTCCACCGCTTCAGGGGTAGTGTGACCTTCTGCTATGGGTGGTACCACCATTACTTGAGGGAAGTGTTGTTCCAACTCATATTTGTATCTGGTAAACCCATCATGGTGTAGTAGCTCTGACCAGCGTCATATTCTTCCTCGTATGATGCCCCCTCTTGATGGTCATCCTCATCCCAGCAAAAAGACCAAGAGGTATTAGTCAATATTCGTTCTGCGCATTACAGCCGTGTGGTGGTATCATTCAATCAGTTGGCGAGTTCTTTGTTTTGTTGTCCCAAGATTTGCATTTGGCTAAACGTACTAGCAAGTTGGTGCATGACAGCATCTCATTCTTGAAGAAGTTCATCTTGGTTTTTGAGCACCACGTCTAAGGTAAGTTTGAATTCCTCATATCCAGCTGGTGCAGTGTTCCATGAAGATTCCCCAGCAACACAGGCTGTGTAAGGCATGGCTGGCGACTGCAAGTTTTGGAGTGTTAGGTGGTTGATCAATGGCCCCCTGTAGTGAGCACCACTGTTAAAAATTGGATGGTATCATTAGGATCCATCATGTTGTTTGTACAGGTCAAACCCATTGAGCAATAGACAGACAATGTGGGTATTGTTGGTCCTTTGGACACACTTAAAAATATACTTAAAAGATAGGAAAAATTGCCCCAATTGATTCTTTATTTATTTTTAGTAAATACAGCGACCTTTCGCTATCCCATTTCTTCTCTACTATTAATAACCTACCTCTCTCAATCGCTCATCTCGCTTATATACAGCAGCTTCAGGAAATACTGATATTATGGATTGGGCTATTCTATTCCGCCAATTCTCCTCAAATTTTGCTTGTTACTCTCTAATTCTCTGTTGCCTTAATTGTAGGCGATTTACTTTATATTCACCAAATGTTGACATAACCTTATCGCCTTATATAGAGGCGATCCAGTAAAACCTGTTATATCCCAAAATCGCCTCATCTTGAGGCACTCAAATAACTATAACTGATATCATTTTTGGCGGATTCCACCCTAGCTGTCCCACGATTTTTATCCAGTAATATATGAATTGTGACAGGCCTTATAAAGGGAATGGGCATCAACAGGTGGCTGCGCTGTTGTTGGGTTACCTCAACCTGTGGTATCTTCTCCAGTTGTGGTATATTCTTGAGATCGCACATGAGGAAGGGGTGAATTGGAAATCATTACAAGAATTTAGGTTAGGAGTGTGATGGGGCATGCCATGATTGGCTGCTCCCTGGTTAAGTTATTCAAAGTTTTTTGTGAAAGTTTCCAGATCAAGATGAACTTCACATATGGCAGTCCACCATTTGACTGGCATAAAAAATTGACAAAAAATATCATTTGAAATTTGTAAATGGGAGAGTCAAAATCAGCGGTTGAGAAGTTGAAATTCATGGCAAAAACTGAGAATTGTACCATGAAATAAAATAAAGAAGATTCTAGAAAATGGGAATGGGAAGTTGTTGTGTAAAAAATAGTGGTATAAAAGAACTTACCTGGAGTAAAATCTACCATTTTGGTGGAGAAGTTGGGGGATTTCTCTGTATAAAAGCCTAATACCCTCAACATAAAAACTGCTAAGCAGTGTGGGAAGGAGGCAGCATTGTAATAAAAAAATAGTAGGCACTGGAAAGATTGACACTATTTATTAACTAAAATTATACTATCTGTGACATTTTAGAGCCTAATAACCAAAAAGTAACCCTGAACTCATATGACTAGGCTTTAGACATGCCAAATTTATATGCTTCTTGAAATGGAGTGAGCTACAATTATCTTTGCTTTGATAAAAACATACCCTAGTGTTTGATTGATAGTAGTTGAAACTCAACTTTTTCTTGTTCCTGTACAGATTAAAGTAGAACTTTCTCAATTACATTGAACGCTTTAGTGAGCACTGGGGTACAAGAGATACATTTTACTGCAAGTTTTCAGAATCGCTTGTTACTAGTAAATTAGGTTCCTCAGTTGTAGAGCTTTTTGGACTCTCATTATTTTTCTTTTATTAATACAGCCAACAACTTCCAGCTCAATTTATGGGTTTAAAACAAAGTTATTATATACCAGGGCTTTCTAAAACATAATTTTAGATAGAAGGTGGTGGCATTACAAGGATGCTAATTAGACAAGATAATAATGTAATATCTTTACATCATCATTAAAAAAAGCAAAAGTATTTTTTAGAATTTTAGCAACCTGGAATGCATGTTATAAATTTTGACGATATCATTAAGATATGCCAGAAGGGTCACACAGGGTTATTCCCACTGTGCAACAGATGATATGAAGATTTCTGGTCTTCAAGGAAATGGTAAAAATTTAATAGAATATGAAGCAACAGCTTTAGCGACATCAAACTATTTATTATATTATATACAGCAGATCCTTCTGATCACTCTCCACTTCCTACTAACTAAAATCCTCATCCTTCTAGTCTTCTCATCACGCTTATATATTGTGACTTCAGCCAATACCAATCCTGTTTGATTAGACTATTCTGTTCCACAGTATTCTCATTGGCTCGTCATCATAACTGACAGGCTCTGATAGTGCCTATTATCCTAAATTTGCTATCGCCTTAGTTCAAGGCGATCTACTAAATGTTCATCATCAGTCAAAATCACCTTATAGCCTTATTTGGAGGCAACCAATAATTATCCGTTCAGAGCTCAGTAATGCCCTATTGCCTTATTTTAAGGAAATCTCACCAATTTTTCTACTACTCAGCTTCAGCCAATATCACCAAATCTACCGCAGATATTTGGAGCTTATCATCCAGTCATATTAGAATCTCACCATTACCCCCACCCCCTTAACTGGACAATAAGTCTTATAATGTATGTACGCCCAAAGGAACTTTTCATGCACTTGGTTAATGATCCAACTGCTTTCAGAGTCCTGATCATGTAGGCATCAATACCCGTTTTAATTATCTTGAATGGACCAACCCAAATATTGACCAACTTATACTTCCTGACTAAACCCATGCTGGTCATAAAACAGAACCATCTCTACTTCTTGATACTGGGCTAGTCCACTACATTTCACCTGATTAGCAGCCTGTTTCTTTATCTTTTTGGCCAAACTAAAAGAGCACGCTTCATTTTGCAGCTTGATTAAAGTATTTGCCAGGTTAGTCAAGTAACGTTGTGGATCCATTCCGCTGGTATCTTTTACGCAAGTATAGAGCAACGCAGGAAGAGCTGGGCGCCTTCCATATAGTAATTGGAAAAGACTCTTCCTCATTGCAGAATGATAGCCAATTTTATAGGCAAAGATGGCGGTGGAAAGGGGATTGCTTTAATCTGAAGGTCAACCCATTACAATTTCCTAAGTATGTTCACCAGGGTCCCATTAACTCGCTCAACCATACCATTGAACTCAGGGTAATATGGAGTCATCAGAACCCACAGATGGCCATTAGCTCGTTTAACTTTGGAAGGATGTGAGAGGTGAAGTTAATTCCATTATCAGTAAAGATGAACTGAGGAAAGCCATGATGCTGGATTATACATTTCATTTTGAACTTGGCCACCTTGATCGCCCATAAGTTCTGTATTGCCCGCACTTCAACCCACCTGGTCAAGTTGTCAATTGCCACCACAATGTATTTGGAACAATTTGCTACTCTCAGCAGGGCCCCATGACATCAATGGGAACCTTATGCCAAGCAAAACGTGGTTTTAATAACTAATAGGAGGTCTTCTGGTGGAACATCTATTCTACTAGAGACTGGTGGCAGCAGGAAATGGTCTCAAACACGCCAAAGTGCATTCTCTACCACTAATACCAAGGTAGCAACAATTCTAATGTCTTGAACAAGCCACCATGTCTTACTACCCTATGTGCGCTTATAATAATGATTGGCCATATCAAGGGTCTCAGGAAGTTCACTGTAGAATCTCCAATCCATTTTTAAAACTCATCATTCCTTTGGAAGGTATTAGCGCGCATCTCATTTAATGCCTTTATAACCTGAAACGGTTCATCATCAAATCATACACTAAGCATTTTTTTAAACATACATCACTCAGATCCAATGTAATGGCAATTGTGGGTAATCTCGACAATTGATCTACATTCTGATGTTTTGCACTGGGTCAGTGAAGGATTTCGAAGTCATAAGCCTGCAGTTTGAGAGCCCATCGGTCTAGACGCCCTTCAGGCTCCTTGAGATTCTGAAACCAGCTTAACGAAGCATGGTCTGTTACAACTTTAACTTTACCCCATGCAAAGACACCCTGAATTGCTTACATGTGTAAATCACCGCTAAGAACTACTGCTCAGTCATGTTATAGTTGCGTTCATGGAAGTTTAGGCCCCAACTACAATATGCAACAGGGTGCTTTTCTCCTTTATCATCTTTTTGAGAAAAAACTGCCCCAACAGCAGAAAAAGATGCATCTGTCTGCATGATAAATTCCTTATCAAAATTTGGGTAGTGTAGCACTGGCGCATTGATTAATGCCATCAAAAGGGTGTCAAAGGAGCGTTGATGGCGTTCCATCCATTCAAACATGGCATCCTTTTTGAGTAACTAAAACAGCGGACCCATAAACAGCTGAAGTTAGGGATGAAGCGTCAGTAGTAACCCACCATCCCCAAAATACATGTAAGTCACGCTTACTGTTTAAATGAGTCATTTTTTGGATAGCCTCCATCTTAGCAGGCTGCGATTTAAGCTCCTTAGCATCTACCACAAACCCAAGGCACTCCATTTTTCCTTGAAGAAGTGGCATTTATGGGGCTAAATCTTAATTTTGGTATCAGAATGTAACAGATGTTATTAATACATTCGTTGCATTTTGATTTAGGTTTGATTTCCAAATCTAAATTGATCCATTTAAAAAGATTTTTAGTGTTTGTCAGGTTTGAGCGCTGGGTTGTGCCTCACCTGAATTTTTGACTAGGCTCTTGCAAGCCTAATCAATGGTTTAGATGAGGCCCCAAAAGGGCGACCTTTAAGGTCAAGCCTGCGCAATTTTAACTTCGTTCATAATTCTCTCTCTTTCTCTGGTGGCCTCAGGGCCGCCCTTACCTTATCTTACCTGATGATCCGCGCACAACAAGTTTTTGTCACGTCAACAAAAACTTGGGTTTTAATGGTTTGATCTCCCTCAAATATCCTGTCTTTTCCTTGGTGTGTTTGCAGCATCAGATTATCGGGATCCTGTTTGTCAGTGACTTTTTATTTTGATAATAAATAAATTAAGGTCAATTCTGGGGTTTGCAACCTCAATTACCTATTTCATCTTTTTCTCACTCCAAATTTCCCTAATTCTGAGGTTTACTACCTCGAGAATCCAGCTCACGCTGGACGTTTGGCGTGAATTGTGTCAAACTAGGGTAATATGGCGATCAGAAACTGGGACGTTTATGACCGTTACACAGAAAGCCAGTGGAATACCTCCTCCAGCTGGGTAACATTTTTAAAAAATGTTTAAAATGTTGCTATTGTCAAGGTACATGAGAATGTATAACAGCTTTAGGTCACAAAGGATGGTGTCCATAGCCCAGTAACACATAGCTGTGGCGTTAAACAACCCTTGAGTTATATGTGTCATTTGGAAGAGCCCTTTGGAAGTAATTATGGCAAATTTCTCCTGTTCTGCTGCGGGAAACTCAATTTTCCAGTACCCCAATATCAATCCATTTCTGAGAAGTAATGGCTCCTAACCGATCCAAAACGTTGTCAATCTGAAGAAAGAGATGTGAGTTTTTCTTGGTGAAAAAATTGAACTTTTGTCAGTCAATTAATACCCAGTTGGTACCATCCTTCTTTTTTACAATAAGAAGAGGTGAAGCCCACAGACTCTTTGATGGTTCGAGCATCCATTGCTCCAGCAGCTTATCAATTTCCATGGTGACAACTTCTTCAGCTGCCCTTGATTAGCGGATCAGCTGAGACCTTATGGGGGGATGATACCCAGTATCAAATTGATGGACCACCCCCTGAGCGCACCCTAAATCATGGTCATCAACAGCAAAAATCTCCTTATATTTTTGAATTAAAGCTATCGCCTGATCCTTCTATGCTTCAGATAACCATTAATTTTTTGTGCAAAACCACCATCATTATGCTGGGCTGAGGTACAATGGGTAGACCAAATTCATACAGAGACCCAAACTTGTGAACCTGAAGGACCTTCTCAACTGGGTCAAGCATAAATATGCCACTATTTGACGGCGTCAGATCCTCAATAGTTCTTTTTGTAGTTTCGCTAAAAAACTTGAATTACTCAGTGTCCCAACAGAATAATGCCTGGAGCCACATGGGGCTCAAGCCACGATTGCTGATAAGGCCCAATGGCCTCCTCATAAAGCCCAAATAATTTTTTTTATCTCTAACTCGGTGTTTACTATCACTTGGTGTCTAAAGGGGATATAAGGGCCCAGAAGCTCTGAGAGGCAACCCTTGGTATTCATATATCTGCTGTGGGAGGGCTCAGGTCTTCTTTTTTAGTTGATGGTAGCAAACCTGAATCACCCCGTCACTGTAAGAAAGAAGACATGTCTGATATGCACTGGATCTTTTGGTACTTTGCTGAAGGTAAAAGAAATTGGGAACCGCTGCCCCAAAATTTCAAAAGTCTCCTCTGTCATATCAACAATGGCACCAAAGTGGTGCATAAAAGAAGTTTTGATCAACAGGTTGTAATTATCATATGGCAACACTTTTTCCAGAGCTATAATGACAATTGACCCAAACTGCAAAGCTAGTGCACTGTACGCTCCCTCAGAGACCATGCTTTCTGCTCCAGCAGTCCTTTACACCATTCGATGTTCCACATCAGATTTTAACGTCAACCTCACCATCAACTTAGTGGAAACTATGTTGACTGAGGAACCCTATCTACTATAGCACGGACTTAGGTTTATGCTACAAAAATGTCACATTACATACACTCAGAGGTAGAATAATGGTGACTGTTTAATACGTGGACATTTAAAGGATCTCTCTTCCCAAGGAAGATCATAATTCCTTCCCCTGACTTTAGGGTATTAATTAACAATAGCGTCCACCAGGAGGGCAACGTTTACTCCTTTCAGGGAAGGAGCATCTGAGGACGGTTCTGGATCATCTAATGAAATTTGTTCGAAAATTTGACAGGCGTAAGGCTTTGGTTGCTCCTGAGGTTCTTCTTCCGCTGTGGACTTGGCTTGCGCTTGTGTTAGTACATTTATACCTCCAACTAGCTGATGAGATAGGAACTCGTCATTGTACTGAGGGACTTCTGCTGAATATACTAAGATAGACTCAGGTGGGACGTTGGGTGTTGGGATAGCGGAGGTAGAGAATCCCATCTCTACTCTGCACCATTTTTCCCTGGTAGTACTGATTCTGTTGTATGTAATGGACCTGACAATTGGGGACACTCCGTGCAAGGTGCCCAGAGTGGCCACATTCAAAACAATTTACCCCGTAGGGCCTGCGTCCTTGGTTATTATAAGATGGGCCAGGCTGATAGTTTGATTGTTGGCAATTGGTGTAATCAGGCCCAGGCCAATAGTTTGACTGCTGATGATCAGCATAATTAGGCCCAGTTTGGAAGTTGTGCTGCTGGAAATTGTCATAAGCAGGCTTGGGCAGGAAGTTAAACTTATGGGGGTAACTAAGCCGAGGGCAAGGCGCATAGTTATAATAAGGCTGGGGGTTACTAGGAGGAACCTGTACGGAGCGAGATAATTACCCTGAATAAGAAGGCCTGGGTGACAGTGGCTGTAGGTTTCTGATCTCTATTGATCAAAGTAAAGGTAGCAGATAGTGCAAAATTGAACAACCTTGAGTTGGGGTACGTCATCCTCTAAATTTGGAGCCATGACATTGTAAAGTTTGCGGTATGGCTTCACCACAGAGGTCATCACAATTTCCACATCAGCTTACACTAGAGTGCCTGCCCCTATTAACACGTGGGCTTCCGCTATGAATCATTTGGCAAACTCAGCGAGGATCTTGTTACAACGGAACTAAATGGTCAAGAACTTATCCCTTTGCTGTGACATCTTTGTGGTAATCCCAAACAACCGCAGCACCATATCCTTCACTTCTTGGTATGTAACGGTACTCTTTGGGAGATAGCATGTGATGGAGTTGGCGCTTCCAACATCTAAGGCATATATCAGTAATTTAGCCTTGTGCCAGTCCAAGGCTCCTTCTGCCATGACAAAAATCGTTTAAATAACCTATGTATGTTCCCATCACAGTCAAATGAAGGCAGCTTATTAATATAAATCTCCTCCTCCTGCTCATAAGTTGAGCCTTTGAAGCATATGGAGGAATTGGTCAATACCATAGGCAGTATCTCATCGCAGAGCTGGTTCAGTAGGGCCAGCAGCACACAGATTGTCCACTGCATAAGGGGTTGCATGGGTAGCTTCAGTGGCCAGTACAGTCAACACTTGGGGATTCGATTCTCTGAAATGTAATCATCTCTGGAGCTGCCTTCATAATTTGAGTAGCTCTCGTTGCCTGTATGATCAGCAAACAGCGGCTCAACTGGGTATCTGATTTCATACTACCATAATACAAGTCTTCCCAGAGCGGGCCCTTGTGAGTCTTCCACTTCCCAATGAGGGTGACGAGGGTGGGAGGTGCTTTTCAATTTCCGCTCCATGCAATGTAGCTTTTCAGTAATGGCATCCAGGTGATTAGCAAGTTGGCTGTTTTGTTTCCCAAGGTTATGTAGTTGGCTGAATGTGTTGTCAAGATGGTTCATTACATCATTGCGCTCCTGAATGAGCTCATATTAATTTCTGAGCAACGCGTCCAAAATGAGTTTGATGTCTTTATATTTGGATGGTGCGGTGTGTCATGAGGATTCCCTGTCAAAGCAGGCAGATATGACATGTCCAATGACAGAAGAATTTTTATTTTGGTTGTTCAATGGTCCCCCTGTAGTGAGCGCCATTGCTATAAATTTTGGCAATTGTTGAGATATGCCAGAAGGGTCACACAGGGTCTTCCCACTGAGAAATGGACTGATGATATGAAGATTGCTAGTCCTCATAAATAAGTGGTAATATTTAATAAAATATGGAGCAACAGCTTCAGCGACGTCATTTTATTTTATTATAATATATACAGAAGATCCTTTTTCTCACTCTCCACCTCCTACTAACTAAAATCCTCACCATTCTAGTCTTCTCATTGCTCTTATATATTGCGACTTTAGCCAATACCAACCCTGTTTGCTTATACTATTCTGTTATGCAATATTCTCATTGGCTCGTCATCATAGCTGACAGGCTCCAGTAGTTCCTACTATCCTAAATTTGCTATCACCTTAGTTCAAGGCGATCTATTAAATATTTGTCATAAGTTGGTATAGCCTTAAAACCTATTTGGAGGCGACCAATAATTAACCATTAAGAGCTCAGTATCTCCCTATTGCCTTATTTCAAGGCAACTTCATCAATATTCTACTATTTTTCAGCTTTGACCAATATCACAAGTCCACCACAGATATTTGGAGCTTATCATCCAGTCATATCAGAATCTCAAAAATTTAGTTGCAGACAAAGTTAATTATTTAACTGCTTGATATAACCAATACTGATCCCTTTTTTCTTAAGTCCTTAAACTATACATTAGTTTTGTTCATACCAATAGTGAAACTCAACTTTTTGAAATTATGCAATTTTTTAGCCTCCATTTAATAGTTGACCTGATTATGTTCAAATATATTATCCTTATACAGCATTGGGGGCAAAGATCACAAGAGAATAAAAAATATAATGCTAAAAATAGGCTAGATGAATTTAGAGATGTCTTATTCTTTTATCTCAAGTTATTCTTGACCCAGTATTAGTTGAATCCTTGCTTCAATGTACGGATTATAGGCATTTAAAAAAGCATTAATGTTCTCATGCAGTTACCAAAATTTTCAGAAAGCTGTAAATTTAAAGGTTATTATAAAATTTCAAAAGACATGATTTAATTATTGCCATATATCAAGTTTGCAAAACAGAAGGGCAGGAATGGTTTACATTTACCTGCACAAGGTATTGAATCTTCCAGTTTAAAATCATATTATTATAATTAAAAATTGCACCAGCCACATTCCAACAAATTAGCAACCATGCACTTAGAGGACCTTCAGTTATAAGCGTCTTGAATATATAAAAAACATTATGTTTAACACTCCCACTCTAAAACATCATGCAAAGAATATATTGGTGGTGATCACTACTAAAGTAAGCCTTTTATCTTTAAAAGATATACATAGTGTAAAATCTATAAGGTTAAGTTTTAGTTCGTTTTTAATCTATCTGAATAAATTTATATTATTACTTTATCTAATCTCAAGGCATATATAAAGAACTCAAACTCTCAAAAATAGTTATGAAGTTTCATAGCTTTAACAACTTACTTGGAAAATGATTTCTAGCCATATACTAATTGCTTCACCTTTTAATCAACTAACAAGTAACGCTGTTAATTGACTCCCAAGTGCCAAGCATCCTTTAGAATAAACGACCTTTAACTCAGATTTACGACTGAGTTAATAATGAGATCAAAGAGCTCATATTTCTTATGATGTTTCCAGTGTAACAGAAGCGTAGTTCTCCATAGAAAACATGTGGTCAAAAACATTCTTTTTTATAGTATTTTGCAGAAGATTT
Source organism: Massospora cicadina (assembly GCA_022478985.1). Classification (NCBI taxonomy): domain Eukaryota; kingdom Fungi; phylum Entomophthoromycota; class Entomophthoromycetes; order Entomophthorales; family Entomophthoraceae; genus Massospora; species Massospora cicadina. Next base: position 44,345 of record JAKSZP010006818.1, on the reverse strand, counting down.
CTCTTACAAAATGGACTTAGAATTTATTATGAAAATCTAGCAGCAGTATTAGTACCTCATCCAATAGCTATTTATATTACAAAAAGTTAGGAATACATCCATAGTATAGATTGATCATAATTAATTTATGTACTATCTTAAAAATCTAAACTTACACATATGCATTTATGAACATACTGTTAATTTCCAAGTTAAATATGAACTTTTTAGGGTTCTCATGTATTATAGCTGATATACAAAGTTGGAAGTACCCTATGTAACTGAAGAGGTTGAATACTTTGAGTTGGTCCCAGTTATTATAAGAAGCATATTTTTTATCAAAGATATCTTCAGTCGCCACCAAGTCCTGAATAAGCAATTTTAATTTTCTCCCCATTTCCAGAGGCAGCTGAATTATTTAAACCTTTCAAAGAAACAGTAGCTAACGAATCAAAAAAGGTTCACTCCTTGTATCGTTGTTCAGGGAAAATAATTTAACCCAAAGGGTTAGGAGTTGATTAAAAGTTATTAGCAAATCTCCCTAGCATATAATTTGTAATGTGTACTAAATCTTTTGAGAAAAAGTTAAGGTTATCTCAGTTTATTGAAAAAATCTTTTAATGAAACATTATTTCATAGAGCCAGCTGACCTAAATAATAATATCCTGTTAATTTTAAAGAGTTAAAATCAAAATGATAAACAAAATACTATTAGTATAACTGACCAAAGTAATTTATATATTTAAGGATGATAACTGCTATTTTAGAAAGAGATTCCAAAATCCAGGGATTATATGGTTTTCAAAGACAATTATAGACTACTTAAAGTCAAATATCTGAAGATAAAGGGTTTAACTTAAGAAGTAAGGAAAATGAAAAATGGACAACAGTATATTATGTTCAGGGCTGCTTACTTCTAAGCCTATCTGGGGAATAAAAGGGTTTGCATTGTAGCCAACCATTTTCCAATGTAGCAAGGTTCTAATTGACCAACAAACTATTTGATTCCAGTAGTAAATAATCATCTGAATAAACAGGTTGAATTACTATAACCCTTGTTCAGAACAAGCTAGCTATCAAAGTTTTACAACTAAACTTCCGAGTTGGAAATATCCTGGGTAGATGGCATTAGCTTTCCAATAGGAAAATGTGGAGCGCTTACACGGAAAAGGATGGTAGGGCTAAATCCATATTGTTTCATGTGTAATGGTAAGGTTTTTCATGCCCCAATTACTACTCAAAAACACTTATCAACAAAATAAAAAAAGTTGATCTAATCAATCAGCAAGATAGGTAAGTTATAATATTATTTATAAAATTCTTCTCAAAATGTGGGTAACATCACACTAGGTTAAGGTGCAAAAAAGACACTACAGCTACACCCAGCATCTAGACACCAGAGTAGAGTTATTATTGAAACTTTGCTTTCCAGAACTTCATACAAATAACTCAACTTAGGCTGAAGTGAGGTGTTGAAGAATGCTCTACTCAGTCTTTCTAACTGCATGGAACTAAATAGCATACTCTTACTAGAAATACACTTTTACCCGCATATCATCATGTATAAAAAACAGCAGTTCAAGGTATGGAGTCATTACATACCCAAACTGGCTATATCAACTTAGGGTTTGTTGGAGATTGTGTTGCTTTTGTCATGGTTATTGTGACAGTGCTGAGGGTTTTCTCTGTAGCCAATAAAACTTTACAATTATAGACCAAAAGTGCAAAATAATTTTTCTAAAATAATTTTTACAAATTGGATAGTTTATTAGAGTTTGGGCGCGCATAAATTAGAGATGCCATATTGGACTCAATGGAACGCAGCGCCAACATTATGAAGCATTCCAAAGAATTTCTTATGAGTTTGTAATTTAAGAATGTGAGAGTATCATTCACCACTAACTTGGAGGCTCAGAAAAGAACTAATAAATAGAAATAAACTCCAATATCTATAGATTAATTTAAATACAAAAAATGGAAATAATTAGATTACAACCACCATTATGTAAATTTCCTATTATCCCAACTTTATAGGAAAATTATAGATTAATTATCATTTCATCATATTACCCTTATTAAGAGAAAGCCCCAGGAAATTCCTCAATCTTGGGTAACGCTCTATGACAATTGTTGGGTGAGTGGTCTTTTTATGCCAACAAGATAAGGAGAATACCATTAGGAAGTCCAGAGCTCCCAGAAGACTTCAGAATTTCTCTCAGAGGTCTCCTGGTGGGCGCAAGAGGCCTCAACCACCAATAGTACACATAGCAACCCTCAACCTCCTCCCTTCACCATTAGAGGCCAAATAAACTGATGGGGATGGCGATGGAGTTAGATTTTCTTGGGATAATGGTTGTCCCCATCTTGTGGGCTAGCAAGATCCATAGCCTACTAAGGTAAGTTCAAGTTGGTATAGTGTAACAGTCAGGATTCCCAAGCCCAGTTTCTACTTGGAAAAACACTCACCAACGCCAAAAGAGATTGTCTCAATCAGTTGGCAAAATAGTAAACTCTGATCTTGTTTACAAAAATTCTACGTGAGATGTGATTTGCATCTCACCAAGTCAAGGTGTAGAAAAGCCACCTTAGCTATGACAGTATTAGAAACTTGAGTGGGAAGTTCCAAGGCTTTTCTCAGAAGAACTTCATACAGATAAACAAAAATTAGTCTAAAATTGTATTGTGGCAACAGGCTCTACCCATTCTCTGTCACCTGAGTGGACTCAAACAGTATTCTCCTACTGGTAATATACTCTTACTGGCATCTCATTTGGTGACCAACAACAGGTCAAGTTATGGGGCCAATGCATAACTGCCTTTAATGCCTTAGGGCTTGTTGGAAATCGTGATGCTTTTGCCATGGTTAATGAAACAGTACTGAGGGGCTTCTCTGTAAACAAAGCCAATTATAACTAAAAACCATAAACTTAAAACCTTTTATATAATTTTAACACATAAATGTTAGTTGCAAATTGTAAAGGTTATTATAGCTTAGGTGCACTTTAAAGAGAACTTTAACTTGGGTTTGGTGAAATTACAACCCTAACAGTATAAAAAATGCTTAAGTTTTTAACTATTGAGTATGATAAGATATGCATAAGAGCCTGCCATTTGGAACTAGGTCAGAGGCTCATTTTGGGAGCCAACAATCATTAATTTAGTTTGATTTTAGATTTATCCAATTTAATAATTGGAGATTTGGATGCAAACATTATTATGTACTTTTCCTATTACCCAAACTTACAGAAAAATCATGTATATGCTATCATATCGTTAAAGAATGAGTTTAGGATGGCAAGATTTATTGAATACAAGATTTTATACCATTAACTAATTATGAAGGCTTAATTGTATTTAGCAAACTTTCTCTGCTGAAATTGACTCAAGAACATTTAATCTGGTTAAGCACCTTAAGGGCTTGAACCCCTTCTAATGAATTTGACATTAAAAGGAGGCAACCTGGAGGCTGACAATGCCTTCTGTCTCTCACCATCTCCTTGCACAACCTCCTAATCCTACCCAATGACTAATTAGTTGTAGGGAGAACTAGTTGGGGGAAATTCCTAAGTATGTAGGCTGTGACCCATCTCCCATCCACTCATGGGCTAGGTCGCCCTTGTTAGTAAGTGGACCAGCAGCCTTCTTAGGACCCTTTTTTGTTCTGTAGGGGTGCAACTTCTTGCCCAGACATAGAGGAAGATCCACAGGACTTACATTACCTTCTCTTTTTAAAAAGGAGGTGATCCTCCGCCAGAAAAATTTTGCAAGCGCATAATTCTAGTGCGCTGAGGGTAACTTAATAGCAGGGATAGCTGCAATTTTCTGGGGTGACAGGAGGCATGGGATGAGATTGATAGAAAACTCCACCAGCTCCTTGTAGTTGGCGAATCCTTTGATATTGAACAACTATTTTTGTATAAAGAAACCCTTCTAGAAACCAGATACTGAACTGAGCGGCTGATTTTCTAGGAGCTAGTATTGCCTCACCCTTGACCTCCTGGAATTCTTCCACCAGTTTTGGATCAGAGGTTTATGGCTTTCATCCTTAAAAGTGAAACTGGTAAAATAACGTTATGCTGCTTCCAATGAGAAGGTATTTATCAGATAGTAATCCACATTCCCATAATCCTTTTCAACCTCATAAGGACCCAAAAGTTTTCTTTAAAAATTTTTTATAGTGGGAATTCATTCTCAGATGGCGCGTATTTTAACATAATTAACGAGCCTTCTTCAACTTATCAGCGAGGAGCCATTTGCAATCGGTGCTCTTCATGTATTCATTGACAGTCATTGATAATGTTTGAAAATCAGGTTCTGGGTATCATGGATATGCATCAGGCATGCCTCAGCTGTAGGAACACCTGTGAAAAAGCGAGAGCCAAATTTGAAAGGAGGAGTTATAACCTGAAATACCTTAAATGTGGAGAAAACAGAGGAAGAACGTGTTAAATCATTGTAAGAGAACTGCGCCAAGGGAAACCAGCAGCTCAAGAGTCCTTGGTAGAAGAGGCATATCAGCGAAGATACTTCTCAAGGATATGTTTGATGCTCTTTATCCCGTTAAGCTGCATATGGTAGGAGGTATAATGACATGGCTTTATCTTAAGAATGGCTAGCAGAGCGTATCAGAATTGGGATATAAAATGAGGACTCCTATCACTTACTAATTCCATGGGTAGGACAAACATAGAAAAAGCATGAGTAATGAAGAGCCATGCCGTCTCACCCCAAAAAATTGATAAAAAACGCAGGATGAACAGTGAAACATTTGTAAAACAGTCCATCACAACCATTTGAAGTCATATTTATTGAAAAAAGGGAGTTCCACAATGGAGCCAATATATAGAAGTCTAAGGCCCTTCAGCTTGTTGTAGTGGGTATAGAAGATTATTTTACATGGTTACATGACATGATATATGAGGATACAGTTTGTAGAACAAATATGGGCGTGAGGAGGCCAAAAAGGTTAAGTTGGCAAGCCTCCATGACCTAAAGCATTCATTGGAACAACGCTGGGTACAGGAAAGATATTCCAAAGTTGGTCTTGGGATGTGCATGATGCTCAGCCCAGCATTTCATAGGAGCATCAAAACGCACCAGCCTTATTACTAACAAGGACATTTTGTTACATTTGTATTAAGAACGGGATTTTAAAAACCCATTTGACTTAACTAACATTAGGTCTGGAGAATTTAACTACAATCAATAACTGAGTTTAGACCTACTTGAGCTACAGTACCATGGCTGATGGTAGTGTGCGCTTATTGGTTCACTTAGGTTTAGTACCACTCCTGCAGATTTATGATTCTCCCCACATGTTTATTAATGTTTTCTCGAGACCAATATTCCTTGTTGGTTGACTGTTTAAAAAGAACCACAATCATTTTAGTTTATTTTTGTGTATTTGCTTAGTATTATTTGCTGACCTCTATACAATACAGTTTACTAAATGTATGCCAACCTTGCTTTGGGGCCTCTGTGCACCATCCTTTGTGCATACTTTGTTTTTCCTCTTCTCAGCGAAGTGTTCCCTGATAGTGGGGTCGACCTCTTCCACCACCTCTACCGGAACTGGAGAATCACAGATACACTATAACATTATTTGAAAAACCCTATTTTTGGTCTCGTCAAGATTTATTACATGTGGAAGATCTTAGTGGTATACAGGCGCTTTGTCTATGCACCATGGTTGGGAAGCTCTTGTCCATGGTGTTATCATTATTGTTGGCGGTGTGCCAGCTGAACATTTCTCTTTTTGCTGCTTGCGGTGCAACTTCCACCCTTTTGGCGAGTGCATGGTGGTTATGGACTGTTTGAGGCACAATTTCTCAGGCTTCCAAGTTTCCCACCACTTCTTCCCACTATAATAGAACCAGCCCTGGCTCCCCTCCTCCATGAGTTGAGTGACTGTGTCTGCTTCTACCCTGAGCACCTTCCTGGGTGGTTTACATGTATGATAAAGTGTTGTGGGTGTTAAAGACTATAGAGGGTTTGAAGCGACCCTTAGGGCAGGGCAACCTTGTTCTACCACTTTTCAACTTTCCCATGGTTCATTTGTGCACTGTGGGTTTGGGGTTTTGTGTGCCTTATTTTTATGAATCTCCCTGTGTCTCAAGCTTACCTGTGTCCATTATTTTCAAAACGGCATTTTTCTGTGCCACTTTGGATGCTCCTGCAAAGGATATTCTAAGGTGGCAAGCTTTCCCCGCTAGCTTTGATTATCTAATTAAAGTCTTTTTGGGAAATTTGACCGCCCTAACCTAAATTGGGCTAGGTAATTGGGCTGTCATTGTTTCAACTGTGGTGTCCCCTATAAATATGGGCCATAAAAACCCATGCGTGCCTTTGGAAAAGGAGAAATTTTATCCTTCCATTCCTTTTTTTCTCATAACTTGAAGGCGGGCATGGGTCAAGCCCCAAAAGCTTATTTGATGTGTCAGCTGATTATGCCACAATGATGTCACCCACGGTGGCTCCTATAAATATGGCACCCAAGACTATTGTCTTTCCTTGAACGGGGCAGAGCTTACCACCAATCTTTTTCTGTTTCAGCGGATTATAAGGGTTTGGATGAGTCTAGCCCTTCAATAAACGTAATTTTTTCAACTAAATTGTTTTTTTCTTCGCACCGCTTTCCTACAGTGCCAACTGGATCATTGATGAAGAGCTTGGTGGCGATGACAATGGATAACAATGAAAAATGGGCCATCTGATTTGGTATGGGGTCATTAACGCCTAAAAACGCATTTTATAACGCGAATTGTTAAATCTAAATGAGCTAATCATCAGCTCATGCAGTTCTGATGCGGATCCCATTCCTATGTACCAAACTACACAAGAGAACCCACGCTTGACACCTACCATGTTCCGCAGAGCGCAAGAGGTGGAGAAAGATTTACTTATTAATTATAAAAAGTTTTTGAAACTGCTGAAGATATGGCGGATATGTGACCTCAATAGTGAGAGTAACAAATTATCCCTTTCCATTCTATGATGCAAAAACTTATCCTGGAGGTAAGCCTATGCTTTATGAAGGGGTTTCTGGTGAGTGTTGGCATTATCTGCTAGGAATAAAGACCATTCTGGATATTTTTGTTGACTGACTCCCTTTCATCTCACTTGGGAAAATCAGCACAGCTATCTTGGTGGTTACAGGTGCCTCTGAGAATTTCATTGACCAAGACCTAGATGACTACCTTGAGTTGAATTGATTGCCAGGTGGTATAGTTAGAGGATGGGGCTCATAAGTATTCACACGAAGAAGGTTTTGGGGCTGGTAGATTATCAAGTTGGCAGATACCATTTGGATGAACGCTTTAAGTCAAATAAAACTTCTTGTGCCCAATTATATTGGGAGTGGAGTGGTGACGAAAGTTTGATTTCAGGACTAACTTGAAAGACAATACCTTGTCATTATAAACTGATAAATGGCCAAGAATTAGTTGTCCCCTTGTCTGAAGCTAACTCTCAGGGCAATTTATCTTAATGGACAAAGGTCAACATACTCAGTCTAGCCCCGTTGTTGATGCCCACCTTGGATGTACCCTTACCTTCTTTCTTGAAGGGACTGATATCTTCATTTGATGCGGCTTCTGCTACTATACTGCCAGCGCATTCAGAGCTTGATTATGAGTTCAAACTAATTGTTGATCTGATTTGTATATCATCTCCCATTTACCCTTGACTGTATGGGAGGAAGCAGCCTTAGATGTGTGGGTTAAGGAGCAGTTAGATAAAGGCGCAATATATCAGCGTACCTCTCCCATATGCACCCCACTTCTCTTTGTGGAGAAAGCAGATGGTACTTTACGCACATGCGTAGATTATGGGAACCTAAACAACCTCATTGTATCAGATTTGCAATCTGGTGAATTTACAGATTGCTCGCTACATGGAGAAAGCTAGAGTATTCTTCGAGCTGGATTGTTTAAATGCGTTTAATCAGATTTTTATCAAGCAGGGCCAGGATCAGCTCACCGTGTTTTGAACCATAAAGGGAATTTTTCAGTTTCAGGTTATGCCTTTTGGGCTTAAAAATGCCCCTGCTATTTTCCAACGTTGGATAGATGCGGCCTTGGGGGACCTTCTGGGGTATGAGCGGTGGCCTATATGGATGATATTCTGGGTTTTCCCACTGGTCAAGAATTCCATGTAATACACCTATATAAAAGTGGTGGGCGGTTGAGGGCAGCCAACCTTACGCTGAAAATCATTAAGTATGAGTTCTTCAAGTCCCAGGTCACCTTTCTGGGCAATTTAATGTTTGACCAAGATCACATGGTTCTCCAGACAAGGAGATGGCGATTAATGAGTAGCCCACCCCAACTTCAGTCAAGGAATTGAGTGTTTTCCGGGGACGATTATGTTCCTTAAGAAATTCACACCAAATCTTTCTGAGGTGGCGGCGCTTTAGTATAAGGCGAGTGCAGCTAAGTGCCTCAGTGGTCCTTTGTTCTGGAGAATGACTTCCAGGCGGTTAAATGCACCCTGCTGTCTACATCCACTCTTTGTCATCTAAATCCAGAAAAAGAGTTTATTGTGACTACTAATACCTCCAACTTTGCGGTAGCAGCTGCCTAGTTACAAGTGGGTGGATATGGAATAGAGCATCCTGTGAGATATTTTTTTAGGAAAATGTCCTTACCAGAGTTAGACTGCGCCGTTTAGGATAAAGAGTTATTGGCAGTGGTAGAGGCGCTGACATATTGGCATCATCATTAACATGGTTTATCCCAGGTGTTCTGCATTTTTACTAATCACTGTGCATTATTGCACTACGCTTATCATATTCTGACCCCATGGGAAACCGACTGGCTTGAGACCCTGGCCCAATTTGTGTTCTCTTATGAGTTTAAAAAGGACATGAAGAAGGGTTTTGTAGATAACTTTGAAATGAAACCGTGCTCTAGCTCCAGATCTGAAGGAGGTAGAGATACATAATACCCACTTGATTTTTCCGCCAGGTAATATTATTTCATGACTTTCTTCTCCCATGGCATGTATGCAAATGCTTGCTCCTCTGGGCACTGCGGAGGAATATGGTATGTTCAGAAAGGGATTTTTTTACAGCCTTTATTAGACGTTTATACCATGGTCCTCGCCATGAGAAAACTAAATCAGGAGGATATTACCAGGAGTTACTACGTTAAGGATGATATAATATGGTTTCAGGACGTCTATGGGTTTCTTCTGGACCACTTCATTTGGAAACATTTGGGACCATCATAATGGGATCACAGTTGGGCATTCTGGGAGGGAGAATACTCTGAATTTTAATTCGCCGCACTTGTAGATGGAAGGGATTAGCTGTGCAGTTTGCCAGGTATTGTAGGGAGTGCCTGGTCTGCGACCAAATGAAGCCAATTTTGCCAGCCCCTTGCGGGGTCGTTGGTACCAGTGCAAAAGGCCTGAGGTCCTTGGACTTCCTTATCAGTAATTTTATTGTAAAATACCTGCATAGGAGCTATGATGACATTATGGTAGTAATGACCATTTTACATAGTTTGCCTACTTTATTCCCTGTAGAACCACAGTAACTGCGGCACAGATAAATAGGCTATTCGTGTCTTATGCGTTTTCCCTTCATAGGGTGCCCCACTAGATAATTAGTAATCGTGGTCCCCAGTTTACGTCTTTATTTTGGGAAGAGTTGTATAAAACTCTTCAGATTAGCCCTTGCCATTCTTTGACTATCAACCCCAATTGGATGGACAGACTGAAAAAGTGAATCAGTGTTTGGAACAGTTCCTGCGGTGTTACACTGCCACAAACCATTTAAATTGGGTTTTTCATCTTCCCATGGCCAAATTTAGCTATAAAAACGCCCAACATTCATCTATTGGTTGTTCCAACTTTTTCGCCAACTATGGTTTCAACCTTGATTTCAACATAAAGCCCAGCTGTGGATCCAAAGTGGAAGTGGTAGTGGACTTTGCTAAGACTATCAAGAAAGTACATCAGGGGGTTACCACGAATTTGGATGCAGCTATGCAAGCTTATAAGGAGAACGCTGATGATAAGAGATGAGTAGGTCCTGCATACAAGGAAATCTATCTTGTGATGCTTGATGCTAGAAATATCCTGATCAAGCAGCCATGCAAAAACTGGGACTGAAGAGGATAAGGACTTACTGCATTGTTAGAAAGGTGGGCCACGCCTCATACCTGCAAATCTTCCTTCATCATTCTGGATCTTTGCCAAAATCATAAAAGCAAGCTGCCGTTGTTTGAGGGCCCCCACCTGAGAATCCAGAGGCTTATCTCGATGATGGGGCGCCAGAATGGGAAGTGAAGGAGATTGTAGCCTCTCGCCATGTAAGAAAACAGCTAGAGAACCTTGTATCCTGCAAGGGTTTGACGCATCTGAGAACAGTTGGGTACCGGCATGAAATTGCGTTATGCTCAAGATATAATTGATGTTTTCCATGAGCGTTTCCCTGAGGCAGCAGGACCCAAGTCGAAGCAAACTATCTCCGCCATGAAGCTTGCCCCTGCCCACAAGAACTTTTCCTTGGAAAAAGACCCTGGAGGGAGTGGAGCCTTAAAAGAACGAGAGAGTAATGTCATGATTACATAACATAAGTTGCCGGTACAGATTGTAGAAACAAGACTGGGCGTGAGGAGGCCAAAAGTGTTAAGTTGGAAGGCCTATATGACCTAAAGAATACCCTGGGTCAACGCTGGGTACAGGCAAGATATGCACAAGTTGATCCTGGGGGTGTGCGTGATGCTTGGCCCAAAGTTACACCGGTGCATTAAAATGCACCTTATTTTTTACTAATGAAGACGGTTTGTTACAGTTGCTTGGTGAATGGGGCTTCAAAACCCATTTGATTTACAATATAGCCAAATATGGAAGAATTCAGATGCAATCAATAACAAGAGTTTAGACCTACTCAAGCTACAGTGCCATGGTGATGGTAGTGTGACTTACTGGTTCGTTTAGGTTTAGTACCACTCCTGCAGATTGATGATTTCACCCCCACTTTTTTCAATGTTTCCTCGAGACTAACCTTTCTTGTTGGTTGATTGGTTTAGAAAAGAACCCAAATCGTTTTAGTTTATTTATGTGCATTTGTATAGTCTTATTTGCCAACCTCCATCAGGTCCAAATAATAATATGAATGCCATCCTTGCTTTGAGGCCTTTAAAAACTGTCCTTCTGTGCGATGCTTTTTTTCTCTCTTCTTAGCAAAGTTTTCCCTGGTGTGGGGTGGGCCCAATTCCACCACCTTTACTGGAACTGGAGCGTTACATATATGCTCCTAACAACATTTCTCCCTAACTTATCTGAATTTTTAGGCACAAGTAACAGTTCCTTATCAAGATGGGCACATCTTTAGAGATGATAGGCCAAATATACGACCTTTTCATGAGATTGGCACGTTTTTTGAATCCTAAATGATTCACCAATGGAGGGTTATGATGTCAAATAATGACTTTGTTGCAAATCAGGGAGGTACTAAATCTGTTTTTAAACAGAATTATCTCACCATTCACTCTGTAATAGGTTCTCTTGAGATAAGAAATTGCCAGTAAATCAAATAAAACCAGCCCTTATAAGAAAGTGTTTGAGAACAAAAAACTTGGAAACTAGCGGCACATCAAGAAGACTAGTCCACAATAAAGACCATGAGGGGCAATAACTAGGATCTGTGAGGATGGGATAATCATGGTAAGTTCTTAGGCTTCACATCAAAGAGCTTAAGAAGGGGATGCGACTCAGCATATAGAAAAGACATTCAGGGTTCCCTTAAAATAATGTTTATGATGAAATTGCAAAGATCACAGTATGTTTAGTTCTGACAATGTTCCAATTTCTGAGGTTTTTTAATAATTGTGGGAAAATGATTAATTTTATTAACAACATTGTGTTGAGTTCCCTGGAGAAAATACAGCCGATGAGTGAGTGCCCATGCCACCACAGCAAGCTCACAGTCTTAGATTGATCATGATTGTTCAGAGGAGGAGAAATTGCAAGAGAATTAAGTGAAAGGGTGCTCTACTCCAAAATATTCTTGAAGTAAAACATTCCCGCAGCTGCCACAGATGCATCACATGCCACAAAAAATGCTTAGATTTGTCAGCATGCTTGAGAATGGATAAAAAATACCTCCTTGATGGCATAAACACTTGTTGTTAAGCTTCTGTCCAATCAGATGGTAAGGATTCCACGTCAGGGGGTGGAGAGGTGCCTTTAACTGAGATAACGCAGAATGAAATTTTTAAGAAAGATAAGGTGCATGATAAACTGCAAAGTTGTTTTTTGCGTTGTAAGAGTGAAACACAAAATAATAACTTTAAGTTTACGGAGATATATCACATAATCATCTTTCAAAACTAGGTTACACAGGAAAGTGACTTACTCCTTGAGAACTCCAAGCGAGGGCTTCACCTAAAACTCTTCTTTCTGAAGGTCAGACAGCACAGATTTAAGATCCTTTACATGATGATCATGAATGGGTAAATCCACCATGATTTTGTGATATAGACCATGGCACAAGTAAGGTGAAGATTTTTTTGACGTCATCTATCACATGTGTAATTTTTCAGGTGATACTTGAGGCCAAAGAGCATTATTCTAACCGGAATATTATTTTGTGTGTAGATTGCCATGAGCCACTCCTGGCCTTTCACTACCCTTATTTGATTTAATGAATTTACAAAAACAAGTTTAGAAATGACATAGGACTTTACAATCACTTGACTGATTGTTTGCTTCAAGCGCAGAGGATAGGGCTATGCATTTTTATGTTGTTCAGATGTCCATAGCCCACACAAGGCCGCAAGTTTATATTGGCTTTCTGTACAAAGACTATAGGAGAAGCAATGCGCGAGGATTTTCAGAATATATTCCTTCTGGATATGGCCTTTACTTAGATATATAAAACCTTATCTTATTATTTGTAGAATAAAATGGGCAGTCTTATTTAACAAAGCCATTGTCAATCAAAAAACCATAGGATACTTAGAGTGAGGTGGAAAACGTTTTACTTTTCCATTTTAAAGATTTCTTTATAAGGCATAAACCTGAAAGGAAATTTGGTGGTAGCTCAGTGAGGGAGTGCACAAAGTTATGGATCCCAATGCTATTACTGTTGATAAAGTATTAATGAGAAGAAACTACCATTTAGGTATTTATTTTCAAAATACAGAAATTGGACTACATGTTGATATAACTGTTGGCGACGTCACCAACCTACTTCAAGGATAAATGAAAACAGAAGGTGTGACACCGCGGTAAAACGGTTGAAAAAGCAGTAAGTATGCTCAGAAAACATAATAGGACGTCTCCTTTAAAGCAAGTCATTGGAGATGAAGAACACCCAATATATATAAAACCATTTTGAGATCCACATCTAGATCTTGCGCTATTTTAGTCAAAAAGGAGGTTCCCAGCCGCTTTTTTATGTAAGAGATCATGAATGAATTTTCGTGGTTTTAAATTGAATTGAAATAGGCGACAAAAATAGGCATGGTCCTGTTTAATTGCAATGTCAAAGTACATAACAGGCTGAGAGAATTGATCATAGGATTATCAACTGGTCCAGTTTTAGAAAAAGGAACGGTTCTCTGAATTTTAGTGGGCTCCATCAATCACAGCCTGTTGTACTGAGGACAATAAAGGCATTAAAGGATTCAAAGACAACTAGTTTCCATTAATATCTTAGTAAACAGATAGAGTTTGGTCACCATAGAAAATGGATGCTGGAAGGGATGAGATGGGTACAAGATCTGGGAAGGCAACAGGCTTTCACTTGTGACATATCCAAGTTTTACATTCTAATTGTAGATAGACAAACTGGGCGATTTACAGGAATGGATATTCCTGAGGCGGCCACAGGTGTGAAAAACTTTTTTACTCCTCCAACACCTATTCTCAATCCTTGTTTGATTAAAGCTTAGATCTAAATTATGATTTTAATTGTTGGTCCTTAAATTAATCTACAATCATGACTTGGGGCTTTGAACAAATAATTTAGGGTGACCAAAAATCACAAGATTAAAGTAAGGGTTAAAGCCCATCTTATATAAAAAATAATATTTCACCAAGTTCAAAAATTTAGAGAAGGTTAAGATTAAGAGTCAATCAATTATATCATGGAACCAGCTGATAAAACTAGGGAAGGATGATACCTGGATGAGTTAAAACCCAAAATGATAGCCAGGGTACCATTGGTATAGCTGACCAAAGTAATTATTATATGTGAGGATGATGACTGCCACTATGGACTAGTCATTCCCAAAGATTGGAATCATGGATGGCAATGGTAACCAGCACTACTCAAAGTCAAAAATTTGAAAACCAAAGGTAATTTAAGAAGCAGGGAAAATGTAAAATTGACCATCAGTAGAACCAGTTAGGGCTGCTGTTGTATGAACTTATCTGAGAAATAAAACGGTGTGCATTGAGGCCAACCTTTTTCAATGTAACGATTCTCTAATAAATCAATACATTCTGTAATTACAGTAGTATTTTCTGATCTGAGTAAGAAGGGTAGAATATTATAACCATTTGTTGGAGTTTCTAACTATTAAAATTTTACAAAGTAAATTTTAACTTGGTCACAGCTTGGGGAAGATGGAGGCAAGCTGTCTAGCGGAGCTGGTGGAGCGTGCCAACGGGAAGGGATAGTAGATCCAATTGCAAATCAACTTAGATGGTTTTGAAACAGCTGAACTTATTGAATATGGGCTTAATGAACCATTGATCAAGCCAGAAAGCTTTTGCGTTTTTGCCAAACTTTAATTGCTTAATGTGATTTGCAAAGGTTTTAATTTGGAAATGCAATTTTCAAGAGCTCAAACCCTTGATTTGATAATTTTGGCGTTTAGTGAGGAGGCAACCTGGAGGGTGATGAAGCCTTCTAGATCCCACCACTTCCTTGAACATTCTCCTAATTTTTACCAGTAACTCAATGATCATAGTTAGGGCTAGCCGGGGGAAATATTAGGTGGATAGGCTGTGGCCCATAAAACATACATTACATGGTTTATGTCGCCCTTATTAGTGAGGGATACAGCACCCTTCTTGGGCCCCCTTTTTGACCTGTAGGGGTTCCCTAATGTCCAGGCATAAAGGCTGATCCCAAGGACTTACAATCATGATACGGTATCATGAGCCATTAAGGATAAGGAAGTAAATCCATATGGTGAAGTGAACCTAAAATTAATGTAAACGACAAATGACGTTTCATAATGGATAATTTTTATATGTGGACATCTAGTTTAGACTAGGAAGGTATTTATGGTTTACACTCATTACAACGAGTAGAAGGTCCATGTACATTTTTATGTTGTATATTTTTTAGAAGTTTTACTGGTTTCAATAAAGTAAATGTCTTAATGTTGTGGTTGAATGTGTAACTTAATATGCTATCTTAATCTCTTGCTTGATGAAAACTCTAGAGCAATACATGTCACAGTTTGTCACAGATATTTTTATTTTTGAATCTAAACGAGATCAAAAGCTTATAGACTTCAGTATACAATGCGTTTTTAGCAATATATGTGTCATAATTAACAGTTTTGGTATGTTGTTCTCTAGACTATCCCCTTTATCCAATGATCAAATGAAGCTAAATGATTAGTCTTAGGAGGGATATACCCATATTTTTCAGATCTTCTCTTGATGCCTAGATCTCAGATTCTATGTAAGGAGTGTGTCCTTTATCTTTATGAAAAGGCTATTATTAAAATCATAGTTAAAACACCTAGTATGGTGCCAACACATACATAGGATATAAACAAATCCCAGAAAACCTCATGAGAAGGTAAATCAAAAGGGCAGAAAAAGGTATATGGTATAAGAATTTATAAAACAGACTATAATTTAAAGTAAGAGAGATAACCAACAGAGAGATTGGTTATAGAAACATTCATAAGGGAAAATTGGTAAATAATTAGGATTTTTTTGGCGGAGTTTGGAATTTATCTTAACCAATAAACAATAATACCATCCATGGTAGTTTTATACTTTAAGTATGTGTAGATTTAAGTTTTTGACACCAGCTTCATCCTACCATTTTTGGTATTATTAAATATAGTAAATGTGTATAATCCCCATTAGAAAGCAAATGTAACTGTCATCCCCATTTAAAACGTAACCGGCGATTCTTAGTATCAATGATGGAACATTACAGACCTCATCACATAATTTTGGGCTCATCCTAGCCTGCTTGGCCTTGACAAAGTGTTTATTCACTGTGTATCTGAGGTTAGTGAGGGCGGCCAACTTGAGCTTTTTGGCTCTGCTCATTTCCTCCTTGTCCTTTTGATCACTTCAAAAATCATGTAGTGGGACATGACATTACCCTCTGGGTTCTGTGGCTCCACCCCATCTTAGAATCTTAACCTATGAGAAGTTCTTATGAGTTGGTATAACTTAATGGCTGCAATCATAAATGTGGGCTTAGGACTAGTGGCATCAGGAAAGTGGCTACGAAATCTAATAAACAGGTCCTGCACATGAGAACAATCACAGGCTGGAACCCAGCTGTTTTCTGCAACATCAAAACATTTCACTGATATGAGGTACTCAAGCCTTCTTTTATACCGATGGGAGGCCACAATCTCTTCCGCTTCCCACTCTGGTGCCCCCTCTACTAGATAGGAGTCTGGGGCCTCAGGAGGGAGACCCTCAAAGGGAGTCAGTTTACTCTTGCAAAAGGTGGCAAAGATGCAGAACTTTGGCATCAGATCCAGCTGGTAGAAGGCATGACTCGCTCTATTAATCATGCTGTAAGGTCCTATATCTTTGGCCCCAACTTCTTACATGGCTGCTTAATAGAGATATTATTAGCATCAAGAAGCACAAACTCCCCCTCTTTATACTCAGGCATGACCCTTATCTTACCATCTGAGTTCTCCTTGAAGATCTTCATGGCCGCTTCCAAGTTTGTAATTACACTCTGCATACTTTCTTGACAAACTTTGCAAAGTCCACCACTGATTCACCTTGTACCCACAACGGGGTACCATTTTAAACGTTGGGTAAAGCCATAATTAGCAAAGAAGGAGAACACCCAATGGAAGAATGAGGGCGTTGTTGTATCTGAATTGCGCTGAAGGGAGGTGTGGCCCATTCTGAATGGTCAACTCCTGAGTAACATTAAAAAATTGCTACAAGCACTGGTTCACTCAATATGTCTGACCATTTGACTGTAAGTGGAAGACAGTAAAGCAGTATGGATGAATTTGAAGAGTCTTGAAAAGCTCTTTTAAAATACTGATGTGAACTGAAGTCCAAAATCACTGATGATCTTCTTAGAGATGACATGGGTGGAGAAAACATGGGAGAAAAACACCTTAGCCAATTGGGCCAATGTTACTGTGGAGTGGCATGGTATAAAGTGGAAAGCTTAGTGAAATGGTTTATCCACCAAAATGGCGTCATACCCCTCAGATAAGGGTAACTTCATAATAAAATTTACTGAGAGGGAAGACCAAGGCCACACTGTTTTCTTAATGGGTACCAACAAGCCATCAAGGTGCTAACGATTTAATTTCATCCTGTTGCAAACAAAGCATTCTTTGGTATAACGTGCAACGTGTGCTGAAATTCCTCTCTGGGTATACATGCAAAGGATACGCGTCAGGAGTTTTGCCTTCCCAAGATAGCCATGGTTGTCCCATCATGATGTTCCTTGATTGTATCTAATTGAAGAGGTTGGCGGAGGCCCATAATCATCTCTGAAACCATAAAATATTGCCCTTTACAAGTTACCCCTTCATCAAGTATACCTGGTTCAAGTAGCACTTGTAAAGAATGAAGCTATACTCCAAAGACATAGGTTGTGACAAGACAAACCTTAAAAACAAAATATACTCATATATGTTTCCTAAAGAAGTGAGACCTGGAGCACCAATGACTGCCAATGGCTTACACGGCATAATCTTACCTGAAGGGAATCATCAAAATGAGTGTTATGAAGCACCACCACCTCGGGGTCAGGTAGTAATGTAGATTGTGACTTAAGGCATCAACTAGACCATTCTATTACCATTTTTAAACTCATATGAGAACACAAACTGTGCCAAGGTCTCATGACAGCAATGTTGTCGCAGAGTTAAAACATAAAGGGAGCAATAGTACAATCATGCTTAATGATTAGTATGCACCCAGAAGGGCTTAGAATAGCCATGTAGATGATGACGCCAGTAAGTTAATGATCTCACCACTGCCAAAAGTTTCTTTTAATAACAGCATAATGTAACTCAGGCATTGTCATCTTTCAGGAAAAATATCCTATAGGGTGCTCAACTTCATCTTTGTTCACTTATAGCAGAGCAGAAGCAATATCAGATCAGGAAGCGTCCTTAGCCAATATAATACTATCAGGATCCACATAATGAGATACTGAAGTGGAGAGAAAATTGAATTTCAAAGCCTGGAAAGCATCCTCCAGTGCAGAGGACCACTGAAGGATTTGGACCCACTGACCTTATACAAAGACACCGATAAACTGAAAGACTTGTTGTAAACTTCTTAAAATAGATGCATGTCCCCAAAATTCTTCTCAATTATTTAACTGAGGTTTTGGCCAATCAAAAATAGTCTTCTCCTTGTCTGGAGTGATCACATGGCCTTTGTAAAAACGAAGTTTCCCAAGAAGGTGACATGGGACTTTAAAACTCACATTTACTTATTTTCAGCGTTAGGTTTGCAGCTCTCAGATGCTCAACCACTTTCCACAGGTGAATATCATGGAATTATTAATCTGAAAGGATGACCGGAATGTCATCCATGTAGACCATAGCGCATACACCCAACAGTTCTCCCAAGGCCTCATATATACAACATTGTTTAAATTTCAAGCGCATTCTTAAGCCCAAAAATAATGACCCAGAATCGAAAAATTCCAATTCTGGTATGGAATACAGTGGGCCTTTAATGCCCTTCTAAATAAAGATCTGTTTAAAGGCGTTCAAGCAATCCAGTTTGGAGAAGACTCTCGTTTTCTCCACATAGAGGGAAATTTGTGCCTCTATAGAAATATAATTTAGATTGAGTATGGTGACGTTGTTTGAGTTACCATAATCCACGAAAGAGTGCATAATACCATCCGTTTTTCCACAAAGAGGAGGGGTGAGAATACTGAAGAGTTACTATGAAAAATGGCTCCTTTTGCAAATTGTTCTGTAACCCAGACATCTATTGCTGTCTCTTTCCAAATAGTCAAAGGGTAGATAGGGAAAGAAATGAGAACCAGGTCAACTGTGAGTTTAAAATCACAATTAAACTTTGAATGATCTGGTAAGGCATTGCCTGAAGCAGAATCAAGTGAAGACTCCAACCCCTCCAAACAGAGGGTAGGTGAGCTTCCAGAGTGGGCTTCAGCAGAGGCGCAAGAATAAGCATATGTATATTGGGCCACCATGGTAATTGCTAAGAATGTTGACTTCAGATATGGGGACTATTAACTATTGACCACTCTCCATGGATAACGTCAAGGTATTGAATTTTAAATTGGTTTTGATATCAAATTTTCGCACTGGCCCAATACCAAGATAATTGGGTACAGCAGGTTTCTGATTACCAATAAGTGATTAGCCAAGTGGTAAATACCAAATTGATAATTAACCAGGCACTGAACTTCCAGCTTGGGAATACCCTGGGAAGCACCTTCCTAACCACACCACCCAATAGTAGTGTGTCTCAATGCAATTGGCTAAGTAAAGATCAACAAAGATCTCAGAAAACTGGTACCACTAAAATAGTCGTCCTAAACTTCCCTGAAGGGGAAGAAGGTTTAGCAGAAAGCAAAAATATCTAAGATATTCATTATTTAATGCAGATAATACTGCCAAGCCTAAGGGGATCAACTTCAGGCATTCTAACTTCCCCAAGGTGTGTATTCATGCCAAAGAAGGGAGCGGGATATTTTTCCACTCTTATGACTGATAGAACATACCCAGCAGCATCTTCTGCAAAATCACACCTGTTGACATAATCTTTATTAGAATTAGTTACACTTCCTTAGTGCAGCAATCATATCAAGGGGCAGTCAAGGATTCTCAGGTATGATATAGTATAAAGATATTGACTCTAGATGCCACCTGCTAAAGCTAATAAAAAGCTCATTTGTAAATATATAATCACATTAAAAATGAGTTTTTTTGGGTTGCACAAGCATCAAACCCATTTCAATACTCATTTTTTCATCCTTAATCAATACCAAGATAGAAAAACTCCCTTCCACTGAGGGTTTACATCATTCTGGGGTCTGGATTCTCAAAAATGGGGAAGCAATTTTTGAATTTTATGTAAAACGATAAAGACTAGACCTTTGCCAACCCTCAAATTACCCCAAGAGCGAGGGAAAGGAAATAAAACTACCAGGATTTTTGAAAAATAATTTGGGTTATCAGGAGCAAAAATTATAAGGGTGACTGCAGTTGAGACAAGTATTACCATATTACTATAGCATTAAATTAAAGCTTTGAGGCTGGACCTCTGCTAACTCTCAAGTTTTTCTGAGAGAAAAAGCCCAACTTTTTAAAGAACTTTCATTTTTAAGGAAGAATTTAGTTTTCAGGAGTGGTATTTATAGATTTGGCCGTCAGTGAGACTAGTCCTGCTTAATCTCTGAAATATTAAATTAAAGCTTTTGGATTGGACCCCTGCTTACTCATAAGTTTCCCTGAGCAAAAGCCTTACACTGGAAAGAGATTTTAATTTTAAAAGAGAATTTAGGTTTTTGGGAGTGTTATCTATAGGGGTCACTGCCTGTGATATCACCTTAGCCAATTTGACTGAAACATTATTTAAAGCTGTGAGGCTAGACCCATGTTGGCCCTCACCTTGCTCCAAAAACAAATATCAAACTTAAAAGCCTCCTCTATTTTGAGAGAGAATGAGCGGTTCCCAGGGCATAATTATAAGGGTTACTGCTGGTTAAACATTCGCGGCCCAATCAATGGACCCCATTTTAGTTGTGGAAGGGATTTACAAAGAAAAGACACTAATCATTGGATTTAAGGCAGCAAGTGAAGCCCGCCCTTCCAGACTGCTCACTGATTGGCAGTTTCTTTTTAAAATGACGTCCTGACAACTCAAAACCAAGTTAGGTTCTCTACCTGATTAAATTATTCATATAAAATGACACAAATTAAAAACGACTTCATTGACTGGGTGCAAAAAACCCATGGCTGGGTTGGATGGAAGAGAACGCGGGTTGACTAGCTTCCAAAAAGCGTTTTAAAACTTCTAATGCTTAGTTGAATGCACTAAGTGAACCTAACTGGAGCCATTTAATGCTCATATAGGGCGAGTGAGGTCTGTTTTTATTAAAAATTATAGAAGCTTTAGAACAAATTGGAACTAAGAAGCAGTGCCTTAAAAGTCCAAAACCACCAAGTACTCACAGGAAGTGCAGAAGTCCTACTGCGGGGTAGTAAAAAAAGAAATGCCAAACTTGGTCATCATCAAATTAATGCTATACTGGGGTGGGATGAATTATAACCATGAGAAACAGCCAATTCACTGGATTACCGCTAAGAGAAAGATAACACATATAATGTATCCACAAGTGAAATAGAAGGGTTAGTAATCCTATGCAAGGAGATTGTCTCTAACTCTCAATGAAAAGAATATTATTAAAATCATAGTAAAAACACCTAGTATGGTGCCAACACCTACATAGTATATAATTAAACCTCAGAAAATCCAATGAGAAGGTAACCCAAAAGGTCAGAATAAGGTAACATGGTGTAAGAAAATATAAAAAACAGCCTTTAGTTCAAAGGAATAGAGATGAATAACAGAGAGATTGGTTATAAAAATATTCTCAAGTGAAATTGGTAAATAGTTTGGATTGATTTGGTGGAATTTGGAATTTATTTTTCCAATAAACAATACTACCATCCATGGTAGTTCTATACCTTGAGTATGTGTGAAATCGAGCTTTTGACACTAGCTGCATCTTATCATATATATATATATAAATCCAGTAACAGGTCTAATCCACGTTTGTCATGCAAATGTAACGACCCATCTTCACTTAGAACATAACTGATGATTCTTTATACCATTGGTGTAACATAACAGACATCATCTCACGATTTTCCTGGGATCAACCTGGCCTGCTTAGACTTGACCCAGCATTTATCTACAGTATATTTGAGGCCAGTGAGGGTGGTCAACTCGACCCCTTTGGCCTTATTCATTCTATGCTTGTCCTTTCAATGCACTTCAAAGGTCATGCTGTTACAGATGAGGATGAAAGGGCACTAGCAGACCATTACTTAACTGCCAGAATTAACAGAGTAAACTCTAAACTGGTGAAAGTTGTGGAAATTTTTAACACCTCAAATGGAATTGGATACCCCTTTTTTATAGATTCAAATGGATCAAGAAATTTACTAATTTATCAAAATAACGTCATACAAAAAATAATACTTGATGCTCAAGAAAATTTAATTAATGAAATTGACAAAGCCAACAAAATTGACTATAAATTTTGACCCCCCTCTTATACCTTTTGGGGTGTGACAAAAAAATTTGAAATTTACCTATGACAAAGAGATGATTAAACAAAATTACTTCAAGTGAGTTTGATTTAGCATATATTCTAATTATCACCAAAAAAGTAAACAACCAATTTCAAGTGTTGCTCCAAACTGATGTGAGGTGCATCTTAGGCACGCCATCACTCAAACATGAAGTTGATAAGCATATTACAAATTTGGGTAATGAATAAATAGCCTGAGGAAAAAGCTACAACTCACAATCCAGAAGTTGGAATTAAGAAAGGGCCCCTGGACATCCAGGTTCATGGATAATCACCATAAGAAGGAGCTCGTGGATACATGAATTAGAACAAATAGACAAAGCAACCAAAGCGGCAATTATAGCTGCCTTACTAGGGATCCTGAAAAAATACAATAGTGCTACCCAAATTCTTAATCTATTTTCAATTTGCAAATATTTTTCTTTTTATATTTTTCACTAGAAGTATATTTAACCCTATTCTTACTTAAATAAAAACATCTTTCCTTATAATCTCATTTACCCTTATTGTTTCTTTTTATACTGGTTTATGTGATCTAATTGCTAGTAACCAGTCCAAGATTAGCAACTAAGAAGAATATAGTAAATAGTCTGAGATATGCTTGATTGAACAGAATACTCAATAATGCGCAGAAAGCTTGGAGCTGAGCTGGCAAGGGAGAGGTTGGATTAATTCCGTTGTGTCCTGTTGAAAAATGTAGAGAGAACGTGTCAGAGAGTGTGAACAAGGGTTTTACCATGTTCAAAAGCAGTTAGGCTAAAAGATCAAAGCTACGTTAGGTAGCATCAAATTAAATTTTTAATGAGAATGATCATGACCTTCCTGATGGTTGTCTGGTGCCTAATATGTATATAACAGATCCTCTGAGCAGCAAGTCAGCCTTTTAAGTTAAGAGAGGCGAGGTCAGCGAATTGACTTTGATGTTCACTACAGATTTTGCATCATCAGACCAGAGTTATTATCACGAGATTTCTCATGAGCAGTTTGAGGATGGTGCGGATATGAAATTGTACCCAAAGAGGATTTCTCTGAATTCCTGGTGAGGGAGGAGAGAACCATATGTTAAAGACTCTGTACCCTTGAGCTAGAGATGTCTGATATATATGGAACCAGCATGAGAGCGGCAAGGAGACCACAAGATGAGCTTGAATTGACTCCATATCAATAGTGAGAAAACTTTCATTCATAGTGAAGTTTAAATCTTCTATTAAGGAATTGGAGGATCGATTTTTATTTCCTGATAAAGAGAACAGAGTAAACATCTGCACTTTGAATGATTATGGAGAGCGCTTAGAACATTAAAATAATATGTTGTACAATATGGAAAAGAGTATTGAAGAGTTGAAGGTCTAACTGCGTACTGTACCAAACCCTCCCTCAAATTGACCATTTACTCAGTTGGAGACACCAGTATTGGCCACTCATCTAACTGCCACACAGCCAATCATGATGTGTGCTGACCCTATTAAAGAAGATCCTAACTTAAAACTTTACTTTAAACCATATACATACCACGAGAAGGAACAATTGCTGGTTTCCTCCAGATGCATGAGAACAGCATGGATGGCGCTAGTGACTTCCAAAAGGCCACCACATGAAAGGATGTATGAGCCATAAGGCTCAAGAGATCCTTATCATGAGCCTACTATCTGGATAACTTTGGACCAAACTAAAGAGCATCTTCCTCTCAGAGTTTGGCAGTGAACAGTTGTCCAAAAATTAAACAGTGTTTTTACTTTTATGAAAATGAGCAAAAACAAGTTGGTAGCGAATACACATCTTGCTACTATCTTAAATCATAATAGTTATGGACAATCATAACATTGGATTTTCCTAAAGCAAAAAAATCTTCTGAGTCTATTGGAAATGTATCCCACATTGAAGAAGTACATGACTCTTTAATTCAAGAAACGCGATATTCCTAAAGGCTCTTAACCCTTTGCACTATGAACCATTCTGGATGTTAGCTACTAGCTACTCAGCGCCACTTTGTGGCAAAAACGTGCATTTACAAACCCTCATATTATTTAGTATAGTTTTGGAACCAAGTCACGTATTATAATGATATTGGACTTATATGAATTGGTTAACATTGAGAATGTATATTTGCAAAAGAAATCAATATTTTATTTTTTATAATTTTGTAAAACTTAACAACGTTTGAAACAAACCCAATATGCACTGCAGGCTGATTTGTGCATGTTTGACAATAGTAAGTTGTTTGACGTCTTCCACCAAATGTTTTTCTTTCAGAACAAACAATACAATCCCATTTTCTTTCTCCAACACTGGGAATATGCAGTTGATTATTCAGTCTAATGTCCACTGAAATGTGGATGGATGTGTTCTCAGTTCCCAAAAATCACCTCTTAACTGGTCTATAAGTGCCTTCACAAACTTGAAATGCGTCATGGGTGTTTGATTATTTTTTTTCTTCAGTGATGCGGTAATTTATGTAGGAGTCTAACATGTCTGATTAAGCATCTATCTGGAACTCATCCTCACTCCTACTTGTGTCATGAGACTCACTTTTGTTTGGACATTTTGCCATTGTTCTAATAAAAGAAAAATAAATACATGGGTTAAAAATTTTTAATTGTTATTAAAAACTCACAAAATGATATTTACCAAAAGAATATCACTTTTCCGATCACTTTTTAGAACAGAGTCACTTTTTCTCACTTGTTAGATCTATCTATACCACTCGGCATTTCAAATCAGACTGAGTTCAGCTTTGAAAATCTTTTCCTACAGTTTTAGATTTTTTTATTTACATTTATAAATCTCTTCTGCCTCGCACCATACAGTGCAAGGCATGCTCATATAGCAACCTTTCTTCTACAAACTCTCCTTATTGCTCCTTTCAAGTGGCGCAGTCAAGTGCTCAGACTGTAGTGAGCACACTTCTCACGCTCTCTTCTGACACAAAATCTGCTGACATTTTTATATATATCTTAGTAATTTTACCATATTTTGATTTTATTTTTTCTGCCATTTCAAAAGAAAATTTCAGAAAAACATGCACCTCTCAAAAAGTTGTGCTGGAATAAGTTAATTCCCTGTAATTACTAATAAACTTTAATGTCCCCTGAGAGGGACATATGAGTGATATGCTAGAATTATGATGTCCCCTGAGAGGGGACAGTGGAGTGCAAAGGGTTAAAGAAGCATTACTCTATGCATAAAAGCCATGTTGAACATTTGCCTTTGCAGCTTAAAAAATAAGAATGTCCTAGGTTGAGTTCAGCTAAGCAAGGGAAATGTCAGCCATTTGCAATTTTCTGATGCTATTAAGAGCAATGTCAATAAAATGTTGACAATATAGGCCAAGAGACCCTGGACAATTTTCAGTGGAACCCCATAAACTGGGGTAACACCAGTTCAAAACCCACATGGGAAGTTTCTGTAAAATCAAATAATTGGATTTTGCTGATCGCATGACAAACTTTGGGGAACCCAGCGAAAGGTACTCCCTCAACTAGCACCAAGTCCTTCATTACACCTGCGTGGGGCCACCCCCTTTTATAGGCATGGCGGCAGGCCCCTGAGGTGAGAATAATTTCTCAAGTGGTGATTGGTTGCGATACATAAAAACCTTTCCACATGGGTATATTCTTCCCCAAAACCCCAAAGTCCGTTTTACCAAAATTAAGTAACCTTCCCCAAGATCTGATAGTATTGGCACCCATATTAACTAAATTGGAAAGCATCAAAGATATTCTAAACCTATCTTCAAATTCCCTCTGACCTTCACCAATAGTATATATACTAATCGTTGAAAATTGGAAAGTTATTGCTTCTCATTTTTACCTTCATGCTTACACTAAAAAATTATAAAAACCAATTTTTATAGTTATTTATTTTTATTATATTAAAATCCTTTGTGGGATCCAGCGGCGTAGCACCAAGAGAGCATAACTAAGCTGGATTCCTACAAAATAGTGCTCATTACAGGGATCCATGTACACCAAAGTAGTTGCTCTTGAAAAGCAACTGGCAAGCGCTTTGTCCCGCCTTGAGGAGCTTAAGCAGCGCCCTTTCAGACTCCCCCTTAAGGACAAATACACCCTGGTGAAGGAAGCATTGTTACCTTTATTACGTCTATGAAGCTGCCATGGATGGTACAACTAACAAGCAAAAAGTTTGATACATCCTTCCTTGTTTAAGACACATAGCGCAAGGGATGATAGTACCCAACCTGAACCTTGGGTACACCTGGTCATAAAGTAAAGGAGGATCTTCCAGATGAATTTGGATCAAAGCAAAGCCTACACAGGGAAAAACATGCATTTATGCGCCTTAGTATGTATGAAGGTGGATCAACCATTCCCTTTGCTAAACGCTTTTACCTCGCTGCGCAAAGGTTGTCAACCCTAAACATGCTTACCCTTGATTATGCTATCGCCGCCCTGTTAACTGGGTTAGAATCTCAGCCTACTCTAGCAGGACATATCATCTCAGTGAAACGCAACTACACAATCATCCGCGATATTAAAGAGGCTTTGATAGAAGTAGCCAAATTCCACTTATGTGCTGAACATAATATCACTGAAGTGAAACCTTCAGTGCTAACCATTAAGGAGTTACCACCAGTTGACCAGTTGGGAGTAAGGCCACTTGTGCATATCCTCTCTACAAAACCTGCTCTCTCAGTGCGACTTAGAAAGGTTATCACTCCTTCTAATAAATCAAAACCCTGTAAGGTAGTAACAACCATATGCCCACACAAGCTCACTAACTTCTCTGTGCCTTCCCTTCCAGACAAGCTAAAAAATGCGTCTCTTAAGGCTACCCAATCTTCCGTAGCCATCCCCCTACCTCCATTGCTGCCTTTCCCGTCATTGCGAATACTCTTAAGGAGAAATCTAAGGGGGTTATGATGACGTTGTTTACTACATATTGGGTACCCCCCGCGGAAGTAGAAGTGCTTATCATTTGAACGCTGGAGGAGTAGACGATACCACCATACCTGAGGAGACATACCTCAGTCAAATTCTAGGGTGTCCAAAAGTGATTGACACTGCCAGTGATGGTGACCAATTCTTAATTGGCTTGATTCGTCATCTTCAGCGAGTGCATCCCATAAAATCCATCATAAAAAAACCTGGAGACCACTAGAAAGCTAACCTCCACCTTCCGGCTCAAGGAGGTCTTAGCTTTGTCACCTAAATTTAGAGGAACGCTCACTAAGGTTGAAGTGGTTATTCAAAAGGTCTGAATAAAGGCCATCTTGGACACTGGCTCTCCAGTCAACGTGATCTTCTAAGCTTATTAAGAAAAAAGCTAGCGCCTGATTTGGAGTAAACAAAAGAGTTTGGAACTGCTGGCTTCAACAGTACCCGTGCTATTAGGGCATACTCTTCACTTCCCATTCGAATTGGGAAGCTTATCCTATCAGCCCCTGCTTTGGCTTTAGATAACAATGCATATGATATTCTCATCGGCACTCAATTTATAATTGAGTATGAAGGAACAATTAACATTAAGAAAGGGTTTCTCTCGTTACTCAACTATGAAGTCCCTTTAGTCTTATTCAATAAAGAGCCTAACAAGCACAAATACTCTTGCCTGATTGAATACCCCTTTTCAGCTATAATCTTTCCTTATTCCACTTCTAGGCGCAAAATAAAGAAATTACCTGATTCAGTAGATGCTGGGGAGGGTATCCCTTTATAAGATGCAGATGAGTTCTTGATTAAGCTTGGTAACAAAGACTGGTTGAGTCTAAGATAGCGCTTCAAATCTATTGTCATTGCTTGTTGCACCTCGTAAGCATTAAAAGTGTTAGTCCCTTGGAGCCTCGTATCTTGCCTGGGATAATAGACCCAGTCTACCAGAGGCCTATTACCATTCTACTGGGAAACCTCACCAGAAAAAACATGATCATATGGAAACACAAGGAGATTGGCCGAGGCTTCCTACTCCCTGTAGAGGACATTAAACATATCCACTCCATTGTCTTTATGGCGGACTTGGGCTTACCCATAGACAACATGGTGTGCACCTTGCCCAATGTTCATATACCGGATAAGCTGACCCCAGAAGAGTTGGAAAAGTTCACACCTTGTTAGAAGAATATAGCGACATATTCTCCAAATCAGAAACTGACTGTGGCCACGTGAAAGGCTGGTGACACTTCATTGATATGGGTGATGCCCAGCCTATAACGTCCAAACCTTATTGCAAATCAAAGGTGGAGAAACAACAGATGAGGACGGAGCTCCGGTGTTATTAGACGTGGGGTTACTCATTTCTTCAATAAGCCCTTGGTATTCACCTCTCTTACAGTTAAAAAGAAAAATGGAGGTCATCATATAGTCATGGATTACCGTAGGTTGAATAGCCTCACTAAGAAGGATAGCTATCCTATCCCTCAAATTAACGACGTCCTAGCCCAACTCTCTGGATCTAACTTCTTCTCCGTCATATACTTGGCCAGTGGCTATTGACAAATAAACATTTCTCCTCAAGTTCAGGAGAAATGCGCTCTTATATTCGGTGAAGATCTCTTCCAATCCACACTATTACCCCAAGGATGTGCAACGCACCTGCCTATTTCCAGCATGCGATGGATCACATCTTGTAGGATAACAAGTTGACTTGTTTCTCCGTCTATCTTGATGACATCACGGTGTTCAAAAGATCTTCAACAAACATCATGATCACTTGAAGGAGGTGTTTCAAAAATTATGTAAGTCTAAAATCAGGTTAAAGCCCTCGAAGTGTACCTTCTTTCAAAGAAAATTAGATTTCCTTGGCCACTCCAATTCCCAAAAAGAGATTCAACCCATGCAGGACAAGGTCGAAGCCATCTCAAAAATTCCAGCCCCTAAAAATTTTCGGGATATTCAGGTATTTCTAGGGATGATGGGGTATTACCATCAGTTCATCCCTAAGTTCACCCAACTCAGTGAGCCCCTTGTCCGGCTATAACCAAGAATACCCCTTTCTATTGGGGTGCTGAACAAAGATCAGCTTTTGAGATGATGAAACAACTACTACAACAACGTCCTATCCTATGGAACCACTATTATAATAAACCTTTCATCTTGTTCACTGACGCCTCAGACTATGCCGTTGGGGCCATCTTAGCCCAATTAGATGAACACGGTCTAGATTATCCTGTACCCTATTTTAGTAAGATGCTGTCAAAGGCGGAACACAACTACAGTGTAACGGAGAAGGAGTGCCTTGCTGTTCTGTTGGCTGTAAAGCACTACCGTACTTTTCTCTATGGAACCACCTTCACTGTAGCTACCAACCACGCATCTCTAAAGTAGTTAAAAACACGAAGGATCCTACTAGTCGGCTAGCTCGTTGGGCTCTAAAGCTCCAGCCTTATGACATGAAGATTGTACACCGTTCTGGAACATGTCACTTGAATGTTGATGGGTTGACTCAGCTATCAGTCCTTTACTTGGATAATAGTGAGGCGGAAAGGTTACATGACCTCTTAATGATTCCCAATGAATGGGATTATGAGGATGAGCCTGTTCAGAAAATGTTAGCCTGGAACTCCCATAAAATTAAAGTTGAAGATGATAAGTTGTCTAAACAGGTGAGGACAAAATGGCTACCTTGCCTTCGACCCTTGGAACGCGTACCTGCTATCCTAAAATCACATTCCACCCTGGGTCATGGAGGGGCAAAGAAAACTTATGAGTGGATTAAGGATTGGTTTTACTGGGATGGAATGAGGAATCTATTGTTGATGTTTTGGAAGCCTGCCTTACTTGTAAGAAGCTTTTGGGCTTCAAGTCTAGATACCAATATCACCCAACTACCCCTCAACAACCGTTCCACACCATCAGCTTGGATGTAGTAGGTCATCTTCCTCGGTCTACTAGTGAAAACAGATTTATCCTAATAGCTATTGAACACTTCACTAAGTGGGTTGAAGCCGTGGCTCTTTTCCTGCTCAAATAGCTAAGGCCATCACCACCTTCTTGCATCAACACATCTTCACCCTTCATGGTTGCCTCAAAGTATTACTCTGCTATAATGGTAAGAACCTCACTTCCAGAGTAGCCAAAATCCTGGCCACATCTATGGGAGCACAAAAACTTTTCTTGTCTCCATATAACCCCTCCACCAATGGGATAGTAGAAAGAAC
This sequence comes from Massospora cicadina, assembly GCA_022478985.1. Taxonomy (NCBI): domain Eukaryota; kingdom Fungi; phylum Entomophthoromycota; class Entomophthoromycetes; order Entomophthorales; family Entomophthoraceae; genus Massospora; species Massospora cicadina. Next base: position 13,743 of record JAKSZP010006818.1, on the reverse strand, counting down.
AATTAGAACCTTGGTTTCTATTCTGCGAAAGATGGCCTCATCTGATCCTCTTCATTGGGATCAATACTTACATAGTGCTCTTATGGCATAATGGATTAGCTATCACCCGATTTTGAAAATGTCTTCATTCTGTGTCTTGTATGGAAGGTAACCAGGAATCCCTGCACTCTTAGATAAAGATATGTTTACTTCCAAAGTTGAGGAACCTGAAAGAGTTATGAGAAGATTAGCTAAGCGCTTCATCCAACTCCAATATGAAGCAATGACTAATTTAGCAAAAAGGGTGACCAAAGAAGGGCAGGCTGCTAATGAGCTCTAAACCCCCTACCTACCTTCCAAGTATTTGACATGGTGTTGTACTACAATAACCGCATCACTTCTAGAAGCGATAAGCTTGGATCAATTTGATAGGGTCCTTTCACTATCATCTACAAGAAAGGAAACGAGTACTCTATCAAAAATCAAGCTACTTTTATCGCAATTAATCATGTACATGGCCGTTTCCTCTGGCCTTACTCGCCCTAAACATTCTTGAGGGGGGTGATGTCAGAAATTTGCCTTTGAGGCTTAAAAATAAGAATGTCCTAGGTTGAGCTCAGCTGAGCAAGGGAAAAGCTGGCCATTTGCGATTTTTTGATGTTATTAAGAGCAATGTCAATGAAAATGTTTATTATATCAGCCAAAAGACCCTGGACGGTTATTGGTGGAACCCCATAAACTGGGGTAACACCAGTTTTAAGCCTGCATGGGCACTTTCTGTAAAATCAAATGATTGGATTTCACCAATCACACAATGGACTTCAAGAAAACCAGCGGAAGGTACTCCCTCAACCAGCACCAAGTCCTTCACCACACCTGCGTGGGGGCCGCCCCCTTTTATAGGCATGGTGGAAGGCCCCTGAGGTGAGAATAATTTCTCAAGTGGTGATTGGTTGTGATACATCAAAACCTTGCCACATGGGTATACTCTGCCCCAAAACCCCAAAGTCTGTTTTACCAAAATTAACTAACTTTCCCCTAAGGTCTGATAGGATTGACACCCATATTACCTAAATTGGAAAGCATTGAAGCTATTCCAAGCCTAACCCCAAATTCCCTCCAACCTTCAAAAATAGTATAAATACTAATCGTTGAAAATCAGAAAGGGATCGCCTCTTCTTTTTACCCTCATGCTTACATTAAAAATTTATAAAAACTAATTTTTTTAGTTATCTATTTTATTTTAATAAAATACTTTATGGGTCCAGCAGCATAGCACCAAGCAAGCATAACTAAGCTGGTTTCCCACAAGACATACAAGATGGATCATATTGCAACAGGAACGCTTCCTTGACAGACTAAGACAATAACGTTGCTAATGACAAGGATGATAAACCAAATGATAAGAATACCAAACCTCCAGACTGCCTGTCTCGTTATTAAATGACCTACATAAGCGCCATAAGCCTTGGCACTTATATTAATCTTGTCTGCTAATTACCAGCAAAAATAAGGACTCCCCCCAAAGAGGATACCACCAATGCTGTATAAAGGGTAAATCTGCATACTGAGGGGGAAGATCATTAAGAAGATGAGGAGTTAGACGATGTTTGATACCAAATGTTAGGGGCACCTAATGAGGTGTCTGTGCCATCTAAATTGAGAGTCAATGGAATTTATGTAAATGTATCAAGCGAAACTTAACTGGCTCAAGAAAACATTCTTCCTTGAGTCATTGTCAGGCAGATGGCAAGTAGAAAATAGACTGGCCTACCAGCCTGAATGCCGGAGAATCCAAGTGGTGGACCAGAATGCCAGGGGCACTGCTGCTGGTATGATGGTTATGGAACTGGAAGGGGATTTAAATCTCAATTCAATAAAAAATGGAAACTTAGGGATGGTGTTTTTTATTGGGAAATTTAAGGGAAGAGAATTGACCAACAATTTTCTCAGGGCGATGCGCCCAATTAAATAGTCATTGATTTTGGGGAGGGAAAATAAGTTGGGATTGGGTTCTGCAAATTTGACCTAAGTGATGAACTATTTGGGAATATGCAGGTTAGTTCCCTAGGGACTGACATTGCAAAATTCAGTGACGAGCTGAGTTTTGGTCAGTTCAACCTAAGAGTTGAACTACTTGGGAAAAGGAGGGGGGAAGATTTTTGAACATTGTGTAAACAGAATTTGCAACCATCGAGTGTTCCAACTGATAGCTCAGCCTTCATACCTTTTTGACCATTTGAAATCTGAGTATACAGCTGATTGCCGCTCAAATTAGTTGTGATTAATTCCATTTTGGTGATCTTGGCGCAGATTTTAATAATTCATCTTGAAAGTTCTGTTAAGGAGAGTATAAGTACCAAAAGTGGGATCTGAAGCTGAAGGACCATTTTCCAGCGCTCGTCTACCATGTGAGCAAGATCGCCCTGGGTAATGGGGGTGTGGCCATCCTCTTTGGTATTTTCTTGCTCAGGAACAGAAGGTTGGCCCAATTAACTCCCAGCAGATGTTCCTCAGGACTTACAGTCATTAACTTAATTGAAAAAGGAGAGCAGCTGGTTATGGCAACTTTCAAGAACTTAGAGCTGGATAGTGAGGATACTGTCAAGACTTTAATGAGCGCTATGCTCTAAGACAGTTTATAAGGTACGCCAAAGATGTTCTGACCACTGGGACCCTTTCAGTAAGGCTGTGACTAATTTGGAAGTAATGATCCAGAAAGTACGTGTCTTGACTTTGCGGGACACTGGAGCTCAAGTCAAAATAATGTCCTCTAGGCTCTTGAAGAAGCTTAAGTTTATGCCAACATTAACTGTAACATGAAGTACTAAACTGCCAGACCTGAGTTTACTCGCTCTTTAGGAGCCTACTCAGTACTAACCTTTCACTTTTAAACGCATATTTTTAATGACACCAACAGTGGTTTTGGATAATGAACACTATGACTTCCTAATCAGGACATAGTTTTTCCTTTGAGCTTAAGGCAAAGATTGACTTCACAAGCAGCATTGGTAGTATCCTGATTTATCAACTGTCGCTGAGTTTAAAACAAGGATGTTAATTATGGAAGAAATGGACATGTGTAGTGTGGTTGACTCATTTTATTTATCCCATTCACTATTCCCTTACAGAGAAGGGTGTGAAACAGCTACCCTCCAGTAATTACAGAAGAAGGCTTCCACTGAGCGCTAGCAAAACCATGGAAATCAGAACAGGGGATCAATTCTGGATGACCCAGTTGATCAGTGTGAAGATTCCGCTGGATACCATCTTGGAAGTTTACAGTTGTGATGGGATCTGTAAAACAAGATTCAAGAGTTTAACCTGGATTCTATGGTACTAACTACTTATGAGACATGACCAATATCACAGATAAGGCTGCGAGAGTAGCAGTGGATCATTCCTTTACTGGCGGAATAAACAGAGTTCAACCCAAACCAGCTTGGTGTGGGCAATTCATACGCTTTGGATGAAGTTGAATTATCCTCTTTTATAGATGCATGCGAGGCAAAAATATTACCCCATTATTAGATTGACATTAACAAAATATTTTGACACCTGACGCTTCAGAAGGTTTTCTTTATTAAGACAACAACATTGACAAAGAAAACAATGAAAATCTGTCTTTTATGTTTCAGGGTGCCAGAATATTTTGCAACTCACCAATGTCAAACCAATAATTTGACCAAACTACTTAATGGTAATGATTGAGTCTCACAATTATAAATATTATTAACTTTTACAACAACCAACTTCAACAGTTGCTCATAAACATGATATAAGGCGCAGTAAAGGAGCGCCATTGCATGAATTGGATGTCAAGAAGGATATTACCAAATCTGTAATTAAGAAAATAAAATGAAATGATGCTATCACCCACAACCCAGAAATGGGAAATAAGAAAGGACCCCTGGACATCCATGTTCAGGGGTAATCGCTGCAGGAAGGAGATCACGGATACAGGAATTATTACAAATTGATGAAACATCTAAAGTGGCAATCAAATGCCGCCTCACTAAAGGATCATGAAAATCCCCAATATTGCTACATGAATTCCCTAATTAATCTAAATTTTATTCACTTTTTTGATTTTTTTCTATAAGTAAAATCTTCACTTTTTACTTTAATATAAAAACCTTTCCACAGAATCTCAGTTTTGACCGTTTTATTTAACTTATAGTGTTTTAAGTGATTTAATCAACAGTAGCCAGTCTGGGATTAGCAATTGAGCAGAATACAGTAACCACTCTAAAATATACTCTATCTTAACAAGACACTTGATATCGTGGATACCTTGGAGCCAAGCTGCCAAGAAATAGGTTGTTTTGCGTTCTCCATGTCCAAAGGCCTATATATAACAAACAAGTCTGAGAGTGTCAACAAGAAAATTACCAATAGCGCGTAAAGTTTACCCAAAAGATTGATGCTACAACAGGTCAAATCAGAGGAGAATTTGAACTATAAGGATAATTATGATCTATATAAAGATTGTCTGGTGCCTAATCTGCGTGGAGTATAGCCCCTGAGCAGTGAGTCAGCCTCACATGTTAAGCGAGCTGAGGTTGGCGAGCTGACTGTGATGCTCACTACTGGGGAGGCATCATCAGTCCTAAGCGAGTATCTATGATTTCTCATTATTAGTTTGACAATGAAGCGTTTATGGAAGTATATCACGGAGAGGGTTCCTCTGAACTCCTGGTGTGGGAGAAGGATAAATACGTTCAAGACACTGTACCCTTAAATTAGAAATGCATGATCTACTTAACCAGCTTGAGCTCATCAAGGAGAATTCTAGAAGAGCTGAATGCTTATATGCCTATCAAAAGAGGACCTTAACCTATAATAAAGCTTGAAACTACCATTTAGAATCTGTATGAATATAAACTATAGTTTCTATAAAAGAGAACGAAAAACATATACACTTTGAACAATTATGGAGAGCACTTTAACATCACAACAACATGCTGTTTGTTGTGAACAATAGTATGGATTAGTTGTAGGAACAACTGCATACTATACCAGAACCTACCTCTACTTGGCCAGTAAATCGATTGGAGGCACCAGTATTGATTGTTTAATGGGCTGCTACACAACAAGTCATGACTGCCATGAAACTGTCCAAATGCGTGTTGACCTTATTGAAGAAGGTCATAACTTCAAACCCTTTTTTAAACCCATGTAACCACTTAGAGAAGGAACAATTGCTGGTTTCCTAAGATGTATGAGAATAGCATGGATGGTGCTAGCGAATGCCAATAGGCTCACCATGTGCAAGGATTTATGATTTGAAAGAGTTAAAGAGAGCCTTAGCGCAAGCCTACAATCTGGAATATCTTTAATTAAAGTAAAGAGCATCCTACTTTCTGAGATCAGTAATGAACAAGACATCCAAAATATGAAGAAAGAGCTCTTCCTTATGAAAATGGGCAAGAATGATTCATTAGCAAACTACGCTTCTTTCTACTGTAGTGGTCAAAGCATTCCCTGACCACTGCATAGCCCTCATCTTCCCCATTGTGATGACCAGGGCTGAAGGGGATGTCATGATTGTAAGGAATTTCAAAAATGGCATTGTGGCAAATCAAATGACGCAAAACCCAATTTTACTAAAGGTGTTGATGAGGAGGAAATCCTCATAAATGTCGCTCTGGCCAACCAGATGCCACCAAACACAATAAAAAAGGTGACTAAGATGTAAATCAATGAAAATGGCGCTCTGACCAACAAGATGCTGACACTTTAGATGAGGCTGGACGAGCCTCTTGGAAATGAAAATCTGGAGAATCAGATGTCATAGATTTTTTTAATTAATTTAAAATTTATATATAAGAATGTTGACAAGAAATGACGTCAAAAACGGTTAGAAACGAAAAAATGAATGCAAAAAGTTTCAATAACCGCACAGTACCTGTCCCAAGTTCTGGGATGGGCCTAGACGCGGAAATAAAGGGTTAAGATTACCAGTTTGTGCCTACCATTGAGAAGTTGTTTGTAGACTCTGAGAGAACAAACCCATTATAACCCAATATTTAAACTTTAAATCTAAACTGGCGAAGTTGCACAAAGCAGCTTTGTCTTCTATAATACCTCATAAAGTATTTTATATTTAAAATAAATTCTGAAATTTTTAACTCTATTTTATAAGAAGCCTAAAAAAACTGCGCATGAACTACATTTTGGACTTTGACAATGCCATTTTATAATTGTATGCTCTTTACAGAAAGAAGTCCCTCTTGTTTGTCTCTAGTATCATAATCATATTTTCCAAAACTACATCATAAGGATTTTATAATACTCAGATTTGGAATATTACCACAGAAGAGTTGTAATTCTTTTATGCACTTACCTGGGCCCTCTTGCCCAACTACTATGCTGCAGTGTTAATGGACCCCATCCATCACATCAGATTAAGATCATTTAACATGATGTCTCTATTTCTAGATATTCTGGATCTGTCTTCAAATCGAGACTTGCCTGCATGGTATGAACACTCAACCACGTTTCTTATGGTCACAAATTCACACCAATTCCTCATAAGAAAAAGCCACCTGCTTTCTACTCCCAAGCAGGCATGACTAACTCCACTACCATTCTGAGCATCCCCTCGCCAGAAATTTGACAACCTCACTCCCGTGGAGATAAGCACACTATATGAAACCTTTTTCATATAAAACTTCAGGCCCAGATAACAACAGCCTCAGGATGAACCGCCTCTGTATAGCTCCAGATTGTTCAAGTAATGGATGACTGCCCAGAAACCTGTCAGATTGGTTCACTAAGCTATTGGGAACCCAGTTGGACCTTCCGCCTACCCTGCACAAATTGTCTACAATTGGTTTAAAGCAGCCACACCCTATGACTCTCAAGATGCAGCTTGTTCTTTCCTCCTGACCCTCATACAGGGGAATATATTAGTCACAGAGTACGCCCATGTTTACCACCCATTGACCAAGGTAGCATAAGTCCCTCCTCCTAGATTGTGCGGATGTTCCGCCAGAACCTTCATCCTGAAATCTTCACCATTTTGGCTGCCATTCTCTTGGAAGCCACCCTCAATGAGGAAGTCTTAGTTGCGACCCAGGTGGATGGGCAAATAGCATTAGATCAGGCAAAATACCACCCCACATTACAACAAGGGAAGATCCATGGCTGCTGAGCCAAATCTGAGCCTGTCTCCAGACCTTCGCAGAAGCTCTTAATGATCACCCCATGGCTCTGCCAACAGGGTGACCCCCTTTGAAACCCCCAGAGAAAACATGCATAATCCTACTTATAACTTCTGCCTAACCCTCACGCATGTCACCACTGTAAGTCCCAGGGAACGTCCTCTGGGCGTCGATTAGGCCATTTTCCCATTCCTGAGCAAGAAGGTACCAGAGAGGATGGCCACAACACTCGTTACTCAGGGCGATCTCGCTCACGTGGTAGATGAGCGCTGGGTAACAGCCCATCCACTTCAGATCCCGCTTCCGGTACCCATACTCTCCTTGGCAGAAATGCTATGAGGAATCAGTGAAATCTTCGCCAAGATTACCAAAATTCAATGACAACTAATTTGAGTGGCAATCAGCCCAATGCTCAGATTTCAGATGGTTGAAGAGGTATGAAGACTGACCTATCATCTGGAATGGCCTGACGGTTGCAATTTGGTTAACATGACAATCAAAATCTCCCCCCTCCCAAATCTGCCGGGCATCACCTCCAATGGGCAGGTAATATCATCAGACACCATCAACGAGGTTTCAAAGCTTCCTGCTGGCGAATTGGTTGTTGCGCCTGATGCAATGCCACTGACCAAATGAATGGCCCAGCGACCGAGCATGGGTAGGTTGGGCGTCCCAAACCCGTTTACAACCAAATGGGCCCACCCCTATGTGGGGTGGCCTTGGGGGATTCCTTCCGCTCGTTGGGCTAAATGCCATCGCACCAACCATCAGAAACATAGCTGAGCCTTGGTTCATACATTATAGGTCAAACTGACAGTGACTCGGCCTGCCACCAAATTTTTGATGTCAAAGCCCAGGGAACTAATCCGCCCATTCCTGAATAATTTGCCATTTAGGTTGTACTTGTGGGACCTGATTCCAAACTGGTTTCCCTCCAAATCAATGACTATTTAATCAGTCGCATCGCATTGAGAGATTTTGTTGGTCAATTTTTTTTCTTTAAATTTTCCATAAAAAAATCCTTCCCCAAAATTTAGTTTTTTATATGTTGAGAATTAAGCCGCCTTTTCCGCTGACACTCTTATACCCCTTGGGGTTAACAGCCATGGTTGTCTGGTATTTTAAATTATGCCTGTACAAAATTCTGGCTCACCAGCAGATATTGGTGGAACTCCTTTCTAGTTCCATATTCTTCATATCAACAGCAGTGCCTTGGGCATTCTGGTTTATTGTTCAGGTGCTCTGGCATCTGGGCTGGCAGGCCAGTCTCATTCTTACTTTCTGTTCACCTGACATAAAGACCAACCATTATTCTTAGCCATTTCCGCCTATCTCGCATATATTGGTGCAGCAATGGTCCCTTTTTTCCAATGAACCAGGTTGTAAAGAAGATTATCTCTGTCTACATTAATCTGGTCCCACTCAAAACTCCAAATCTATACCCCATAGTTGCCGCGGCTATTTTGCCCATATCAGTAGGGTCTGACATCTCAACTTGCAATGAGTTTGCTCCTCACCAAAGCCTAGTGGTTTCCCCTGACCCAACACCCTCTCTTCAGTATCACTGGATTCATCCACAACTACCAATAAAGAGAACTCCGCTTACTTCTTAGTACCCATGAAGATTAGTGTTGGGTCCCATCACTTCTCCTTTGAGGCCCTGGTAGACACTGGAGCTGCGGGAAATTTTATGAGTGTAGAACTGGCCCAGCAATTTAACTTGCCATGGATGCAGGCCCTTCAGTGATGGTTGCATCATCAGCCTCCCAAACCTCATACCTGGTACGTCGCCCAGTCACATTTTCAATACACCAATTCAGCTTCTGCAATCGCTTTTCAGCCATGCCAAACTTGATGTTTCCAGTGATCTTAGAAGTGGGGTGGTGGCGCTGACAACATGTTAAGATTCACTTGGAGTCCAATACATTGTCATTTACCAATGATCATCTGGAGGGAGAATTCCCTTTGATTGACACCCTCAAGAAAACACAAGGAATCAGTTCTATAACGTCCCTAGTCACTTCTGCGGTCATCCTGGCCAATTTTCCTGAGAGCTTAATGTGCTATCAAAAAATCTTTGACTCGGAAAAGGTGGATCGCCTGCCTCAGCACACTAGGTTCAGTTGTGGGTTTTAAACGACCATGGAGTTGGTGGACATTAACTGTCCGTTGTATCCCCATACAACGGAGGAAGAAGTTGCACTCAATATCTGGTTGGATGATATGCTGAAAAAAGGTTGGTTGTTCAAGGAGACCTCACCCATCGCCTCCCCCATCATCTTCTCCAACAAAAAGGATGGTTCCCTCTGTCCCTGCATGGATTACGGTCACTTGAATAAAATAACGGTTTTTGATCCCTACCCCTTGCCTCTGGAGCAGACGATCAGCCAGGCAATCGCCAAATCCCATGTGTTCTCTAAGCTGGATCTGGTGAACGCCTTCAACCAATTTGGGTAATGGAAGGGCAGGAATGGTTAACAGCAATCTGGACAAAGCGCGGCATTTTCCAATTCTGTGTAATGCCCTTCAGGCTGAAGAATGCTCCCGCTACATCTCAACATATGATCAACAATGTACTGGGTGACCTCCGGTTTACCTGCGCAGTTGCATACATTGATGATATCCTGGTTCACTCCCCGACTCCTGAACAATATGCTACTGACTTGGAAGCAGTGGTGGTCGCCTTGCATAAGGCAGGTTTGTTCCTCAAACCCTCCAAGTGTGAGTTCTATAAGGAGGAGGTTAAGTTCCTTGGGAACCTCATCCTTAAAGATGGTTTTGCAATCCCTCCCAATAAGTTGGATGCTATCATGGAGTGGCCAACCCCGACTACCCAGAAATAGCTATGGAGTTTCTTGGGAACCATCATTTTCTTAAAAAGTTCTCCCCCGCACTTTCACAGCTCACCGCCCCACTCCACCCCCTTACAGGGAAAAACGTACCATTTCGCTGGATGGACAAATGCCAACAGGTGTTCAAATCAATTAAGGAGGTGTTCATATCCCCTCCCATTTTGAAACACGCTGATCTCACCAAGCTGTATATTGTTGCATGCAACGCGTCATCAGTAGCTGTTGGAGCAGTATTGCTCCAAGAGCACAATGGCTTGGAACATCTGGTCGCATATTTTTCCCAAAAGTTCACCTCTACAGAGCAGTCTTAGGCTATTTATGACAAGGAGTTGGCAGCCATTGCGTGGGCCCTAACTCATTGGAGGTACCTGTTACAGGGTGCCCAACATGAACTAACAGTTCGCATGGATCACCAGGCCCTGTTGTACTTTTGTAAACCCTAAAAATTGGCACATTAACAATCCCAAACCTATCAGGACCTGTGCTGTTTTAACTTCAAATATGAATTCGTAAAAGGTGCACTAAATGTACTTCCCAATTTTCTCAGCCGCAGCCCCGCCTACAGTTCCACAGATCTGGAGGAAGTGGATCTTGTTACTGTGATTCCTACCACCCAAATCTTGTCAATTGTTCCCCCTGTCGTTTCTTCCATTGCTCTATCCCCCGATGCTCCATTAGTTGCTCAGGTCTTAGCCAGTCAAATGGCCTGCCATGAGGGCGTGGAGTTGGTCAAGCAGTAATCTCACCAGAAGCATAAACACTCCCTATACTCACTGAAGGAAGGTCTTATATATTTTAGATCTCGCGTTTTTGGTTCCCCCTCCTTCTGAACTGAGGTAAACGTGCACATCATGATCCCCCCACGGTTGGTCACCCTGGTTATAAGAAATGCATTTATTTGATCAAATGGACCTACAATTGGGAAGGTTTGACAAGAAATTTCTGGCCTGGATCGCCGATTGTGTTACTTGCGCCAGGGCCAAGCTGGATCATTCTGGAAAAAATGGCCTCCTGCACCCCTTATAGCAGGCGGAGGGCCCATGGACATCGGTGTCTGTGGACTTTATCATTGAGCTCCCCCTGTTCTAATGAGCTCACAGTGGTGATGGTAGTGGTAGATCTCTTCAAGAAATTTTCCCTCTTTATACCTTGTACTTCTGCGATTACATCAGAAGAAACTGCCCGCCTTTTCATACACCATATGTTTTCAATGTTTGGTCTCCCCCAGGAGATCATCAGTGACTGTGGCTCCCAGTTCACCGCGCAGTTTTGGAGTGAACTCCTATCAATCCTGAATATATACCCCTATCACTCCATGGCATATCATCCTCAGTCTGACAGCCAGACCGAGTGAGTCAATCAAGTTCTTGAACAGTACCTGTGTTGCTATGCTGCTGCTGCGCAGGATACTTGGGCTGATAACCTTTCTCTAACTCAATTTATGTACAATAATGGGACCCACATGTCCACGAGGGTTTCCCCCTATGAAGCAACATTGGATTATAATCCTTCCTTTTTGGTCAGACCATGCTTGCGGCCTGAGGTTCAAGCTGCCATGGACCATGCTGCTCATATTAGATTGACTCAAGCCTTGGTGCAGGAACACCTCACCAAAGCTATAGATGACTACAAGCGGTTTGTGGATAAAAAGTGTCTTCTGGGTCACAAGTTTATGTTGGGCTCCTACGTTATGCTTGACACCCATCACTTAAAGATCCAGGCCCCTTCCCATAGTATCACCAGTAAGCGATCAGGTCCCCATTTAGTGGAGGAGGTATTGGGTAATGGGCGTTCCAACTGAAGCTCCCCGTGCATTGAAAGCAGCATCCCATTTTCCATGTTTCTCAGATGTCGCCCTTCAAGGGTGCAATTACCATGGAACTGAAAACCAATCATTGTCAAAAATGAGGAAGAGGCTGAGGTGGAGGCTATCCTGGCATCCCAGAAATCGCGATGTTCCGTCCAATATCTTGTGGCCTGGAAAGGGTATCTGGCCTACAAGAACAGTTGGGTCAAGGCGCGCAATTGCACAAATTTCATGGACCTGGTCAAAGCATTCCACATATCCCACCCTGAGGCTCCCTGTCCCCCCCAAAACCTGCAATGGTAGTGGCGATCAAGTTACCTAAGGCGCACAAGAATGTGGCTCTCATACAGTTTACCAGTGGTGGGGCCCTTCCCTTGGGAAAAGGAAAGGGTAATGTAAGTATCGGGGAACGTCCTCTGGGCGTTGATTGGGCCATTTTCCCATTCCTGAGCAAGAAGGTACTGAAGAGGATTCCATACCACTCGTTACTCAGGGCGATATCGCTCATGTGGTAGATGAGCGCTGGGTAACAGCCCTTCCACTTCAGATCCTGCTTCTGGTACCCACACTCTCCTTGGCAGAACTGCTGTGAGGAATCAGTGAAATCTGTGCCAAGATTACCAAAATGAAATCAATCGCAACTAATTTGAGTGGCAATCAGCTGATGCTCATATTTCAAAAGGTCAAAAAGGTATGAAGACTGACCTATCAGCTGGAATGGCCTGACGGTTGCAATTTGGTTAACATGACAATCAAAATCTCCCCTCCCAAATATGCCAGGCATCACCTCCAGAGGGCAGGTAATAGCATCAGACACCATCAATGAGGTTTTAAAGCTTCCTTCTGGAAAATTGATTGTTGCGCCAAGTGTAATGCCACTAACCGAAAAAATGGCCCAGTGACTGAGCATGGGCAGGTTGGGTGTCCTGAACCCATTCCTAACCAAATGGGCCCACCCCTATGTGGGGTGGCCTTATGGGATTCCTTCCGCTTGTTGGGCCAAATGCCATCATGGAAACTATTTGGAAACATAGCTGAGCCTTGGTTCAGACATTATAGGTCAAACTGACAGTGACTCGGCCTACCACCAAATTTTTGATGTCAGTTCCCAGGGAACTAACCCGCCCATTCCCAAATAATTCGCCGGTTAGGTTGAACTTGTGGGACCTGATCTCATCTTGGTTTCCCTCCAAATCAATGACTATTTAATCAGTCGCATCACACTGAGAAAATTGTTGGTCGATTTTTCTTCTTTAAATTTTCCATAAAAAACCTTCCCCAAAATTTAGTTTTTTGTATGTTGAGAATTAAGCCTCCTTTTCCACTGACACTCTCATATCCCTCCGGGTTAACGGCTGTGGTTGTCTGGTTTTTTATTTTATGCCTGTACAAAATTCTGGCTCATTAGCAGATATTGTTGGAACTCCTTTCTAGTTCCATATTTTTCATATCAACAGCTGTGCCTCGGGCATTCTGGTTTACCGTCCAGGTGCTCTGGCATCTGGGCTGGCAGGCCAGTATAATTCTTACTTGCTGTTCGCCTGACAACCACTATCAATAAAGGAAAACCTCATCTTATCTCTATGTACCATATTTGTTACAGAATGGGTAAACAAGGTGGGGTAAGGACAAACTCCGGGCGCTTGTAGACACAGATACAGAGGAAAACTATCTATATGTCATGTTAGCGCGAAGAATAACGCTAGAGATAGAATAGAAGGTAAACGCTACCTTAGCTAAAAACTCAAAATATTAAATGTAAAGAGTTAAGCCCCAGGTGATGCTTTGGCAGGAGTTTCACAAGTTCCAAGAAGTGTTTAGCGCTATCAGAAACTTGCCTCACCCCATAATCCTGGTCATGTGGTGGTGGCACAAGTACTCTTTAAGTTTAAATTGTAGGAGAGCCTGGTCATTCTGCACCCAAAGGATCATCCTTCAG
>JAKSZP010006817.1:0-127353 GCA_022478985.1 Massospora cicadina | reverse complement strand
TTACGCTTGCAGATGTAAGATCAATTGGGCTTGTTATATTTACATGAGCTCCCCCCACTGTAATAAGATCCAGGGAGTAGGAGGTACCCGCATCAGAGCCTTGGCAGCAGGTATTAAAATAACCAGAGATTTCCTTTACACTAGTTTCCATCTTGTTGTCACTTTCTCATCTGTCTGAATCTGCCAGGAACTGGTTGTGTGAATCCATTTCAGAGAGTGTCTCCAATTTTGAGTGAGCACCAGTTGATAAAATCTGAGGATCTCTCACTTGATAATTTAGATCCTGCATGCTTAATTGAGAAGAAGTTTAGCCAATTTATTCTTGATTATGCCTGTGTCTTACAGTATTTTGACCGTTCAAGAAGCTCACTAGGCATATTCAAATAACCCTGAATCTTATGGTCAATTTTGGGCTCGATTTTCCCTTCTTATTCAGGAACTTCTACTGAGGCAGGAAAAGATACAAGCTTTGGTGTTGAATTTTGGCTTATTCCAATGGCTGGTTCTTTTTTTAGTACTAGATGCCAATGGCTGGTTCTTCTTAAGTGGTATGGTAAAGTTTCAGGCGTCTATTGTATGGGGACAATAGATCAGACAGTGACTATAAGCTAAGATATATAACTCCTTGGTAGTACTCAAATTGTATACCCTGTCTTTTATTTGGACGATGGCACGCCGCCCTGATCTTACTGATCCCAAGTAAATACCGACTAATACAAAGTAAAGTACTAAACACAAAAAGTGTATAAGTTAAATTATAAACAAGTCATAGTAGTTGAATGTTTTTTATTAGTATCAACTTGAGGGTTATTTATAGGGTTTGATGTTCACCACATCTTACCCATGACATCTCATTTTCAATGGCACTTGGCCACGTAAAATGTTTGTAAGAACATCTACAAATACTTCAACTCAGGGCATCATGCTCAGCCTCAGGGTTGGTGTAAACACCGTCATCATTCTCAAGATGGCGTTTTGGATGTGTCTGAAAATACCTGAACTGATTCTATTTCACATGTAATTGGCAGCACATACCAAGGCAATTCATATCACTAATTAGTAATTAATTCAATCAAAAACTCGACCAACATTAAAAACTAATTTTGACATAGATTAATAAAGCCCACGTGCCCAAGTCATTAAATCAAAACTTAAATTTAAGTCTGACCTAACCAAAAAAGCCCTCAAGCCCATGTCATCATAGTAAAATATAATTAAGTGAAATTGCTAGGCCACAAATTCAAGTTTGGATATACTTAGGATATTTTGGTTTATAATAACCAACGATTTAGATCCAGTCAACAATTCAACATTTGGATTCCAAGATTCCAGCTTGTCAACACTCTTTGAAAGAGACTCCAGATAAAGAGCCAGTAAGAAATTGAATAAAATATTACTTTTAATTAAGAATATTATTTTATGATTATTCATTAGGCCAGGTACCAGTATTTATACCTCTAGGGTATCTTCTGGCCACATTTGAGCATGTAATTTCAAAAGTTTATTTTTCAACTCAATTCAGCCTTTGAACTGATATGACTATGACATATTGCTAGGTTTATTGGTGACTAAAACTCTCATATTTGGGAGGATTTCAGGTACAAAAATTGTAATAAGAATGTCCAAAATTGTCCTAGGATCCTCTCAATTTGAGTTTCAGCATGCTGCTGATAGAATACATCTTCTGTGAAATTTTGGCATCTACTGAATTAAATGATGCACCCCTAATCAGGACATCTGCAGGCCTCTCAATAGCACCATGTACATTCATCTGGGTGGTCCATGTGCAAGTGCTATTGTGCTAATTATGAAGATTGACATATGAATTTCACCCCTAGGTCAGGAAATTGTTAAAATTATTTTCATCTATTTGTCCATGAGATTTTAAGACGTTATCTTTGGGTTGATCCCTGAACAATTTCTTATGTTGAATATTTGATATTGTTCCTGATTAGTTAGGACCAATTGCCAAGTTTTGTTGCAGTAATAATTGGCCTAAATGTACCTCTTGAAGTCACTTTTGAGCGATTTTAAATTTAAAGTTGTATTTATCCACAGCTGTCTGCCCAACCTATTCTTTGATGTCCTTGGCTCCGCCGCCTGCCACCCCAGTGTGGGGCAGCAGTGCACCCCCACCTAGCGTTTTCCACCCCACAGGCAAGCGCGTTCAGACAGGCTCAAACAGCCCACCCACTGCTTCCAACCATTTTGTCCCCCCACGGGACTTAGTGCTCCACCTGGCGCGCGTCCACCCTTCTCGCCCCCATCCTCTCGCCCTCCCTCACTCTGCCATTCGCTATTGCCTCAGAGTGGACTATGGGCGTTTGTTCCCAAATGCTGATAAGGCAATAATTGAGCTAGCCACTGCGGCCTTTGCACCAACTGGCTTTATAGACTTCCGCCCTTTTAAGGGCTACTTTGACGTTGGGTTCCAATCTGAGGAGGATGCTGAAGCGGCAGCATAAACTCCTCTAATTTATAAAAAAACCCCATTCCCACAACCCATACTCGCCTCCCTTCAGACACCACGCTGGTGGTATCCTTTGCAAATCTCCCATCCCACCTTCCACCCCAGGTTTTGTATGACCAGTTGGTCGCGGGGCTCATGGCTTATGGCACTCAGCCCAACCTCATCTTTGCCATTCCATCTGGTGCGGAGCGCCTTGCTGCTCCTCAGGCAACAGCCACCATCATACCACATCACCCTACCATAGCCCAACAAATCCCACCCCGCGCTAGTGTGGCTGCAGCGCCTGATCATTTCTTTTGGGCTCAGGTCAATAATGTTAGGCAGATTTGTTCCCTCTGCTTTGGCCTCGACCATGCAAAAAGAGAATGCCCTCAGGCCAAGTCTGCTGCTGCGGCTTCTGAGCCTCCTTCTGGAGGTTCAGTATGGGGCACTCTGCTGCCCCCTCCCACCCTCCAATCTCGTTCAGTGGGCCCACATAGAAAATCAGCCCCCCCCCAAAACCTCCAGCCTCACTCTTCCACCTAAATCTACCCCAGCCAATCAGAGCAATTCTTGGACCACCATTGGCACCCAAGCAGCTGCCCATTCGCCCAATCCCACCCACCCAAATTTGAACGCCACTATTCCAGTGAACTAAGATTCATGGGATCTATTGGCTGAAACTGATGAATCAGGTAATGTCCTCATTAGTAAGCATACAGGTCAACCTCTCTGCCAAGGCAATTATGGTCAGGCAGAATTTTTCCTTCCTGACTTTGATAAAACCCCTACTCCTCGCCATTTCGCTCCTCTGCCCAATACAGCCCCCTTCCAAAGTGATCACCAGCTCACCTTAGCTGCGGTGGCCTCTCCTCATTGCCCAAAACTACACACCGCGGTGGCCCAGTCAGTGGCTCAGCTCCAGCATGGCCTGCCCACCCTCTTCTTCCCCCCCCGACTTCCCTGAATCTCCCTGCAGTGACATCTTGAAACTATTTGATGATGCTGAAGTTGCTGTTATGAATGTCGCAACAATTTCTTCATTCAACCCCTCAGCCAAAATCACCCACCACAGTATCTCCCTTTTCACCCAACTTCCTGAAGCCCGCAAAGAATCTGAAGTTCCCCTCGCAGCTTTTGTTGAAACACTTTCCCATCATTATCTTGATGCGGAAGAGGAAAACGCCTACAACGCTGACCTCAACCCCCACTATGTGGATGCCCTAACGCCCTGGCTCTCTGCTCTGATCTGGTACTGTAACCAACATCCCTTGATCAAGGTGGGTCTTTCTGAAAACCAACCCCCCAACCCCTCCTCACCCTCTGCCACGGTGGGTTAGCAGTTTCTGCTTCTCACCTGGTTAGTAGTTTTGTTTTGTCATTTTGAGTGTTGTGTTTGGTACTGTCCATCCCCTGGTCTGCATACCTTGAATAAATCGAAATAATTGGCCTAAATGTGCGAGTGTAGTCAGCTTAAGATTTTGATAAAATGTTTGAATTGAATTGACGCTGATATAATTGCCCTAGCCTTGTAATTGCAATAGGCTTTAAGTTGAGAATTAGAGTATCAGCTTGAGTATTGAAAGGATAATCAGCCTGATCTGTTGGTTGTCAAAGGGTTTACTTTCAGGTCAACCACCCAGAATTGACAGTATCCATGACCTGGTGTTGATACGTCAGATTGAAAGGTTTCTGTATAGCAAAAAAATACAGTAATTGATGACATCTTGGATTGACTCAATCATCCCTTCCCTATAGCATCACTCTCTCAGCCAATGAAGGGTTTTCCTGACATCCTTTTTGCTTATAACTAAATGGAACTCCAGAACGGTCTCTGATCTAGATAAGGGGCAGACATAAGACAGATAGGAGGTTCTAACCAATCTATATAACAATCTGTCCTCAAATTGGATTTAGTCAGTCATTTTCTTCATTTTTTCTTAACTACAGGAATCTCTTGGCTCCATTCCTAAGGTTTCCCAACATGGTCATGAATTCAATCTTCTTAAGAGGCATAAAGGGTCAATATAGGTAGTTGGGACAAATTATCAGCATTCTGTTGAATCATTTTATCATGATGAAAAATGAAAAATCATAAACCTTTGGAGTTTGAGTGCTCAACGAGCTAGTCCATCTGAGTTCTTCATTTTATATAGCCACCGTAGAGAGGTATGATCTGTAATCACTGTAAATTGGCTCACATGTAGGAAATGACAAAAATGCTTAATAGCTGCAAGACAGTTAAGCACTTACTCTCAGTGATACTTTGATTTATCTTCACCTGAGCTAGTGTTTTGCCAAAGTATGCTATATGATGATCAACATTATCTGCATCAAGTTACGCCAGAATGGCCTCAACAGCCACATCATTAGCATCAGTAAAAAAGATAAACGGTTTATCAAACTCAATATGATCAAAACAGTGGCATTTGTGAGAGCTTTCCTTAGGATACCAAAAGCTTGATGTTGATTTTCTTTATATTGTAATGTAACCTCCTTGTTGCGCAGATAAGTCAGCGGTTTGCAAACTTGGCAAAGTGAGGGACAAACTTTCATTCATATCTGATCATCCTGAATAATGCCTGATTATTTCATAAGTTGAGGGTCAAGTAATCTTCTCAATTGCGACCACATTTTCTGATACTGGCGAGATCCCCTCCCAGATAACTTTATGTCTAAGGAATTCCATGTCAGTTTGTAAAGCCAGCATTTAGCTGGTTTTAGATTAATCAAAATGGAGCGTAGACATTTAAACATTTCCTTCAAGTGAGTGAGGTGTTGATTGAAGATGCATGAGAACATGGTCATATCATTGAGGTAAACTAGCATACATGACATCTTCAAGTCCCATAACAGGCCATCCATCACCCTTTGGAAAATGGGAACAATTGCATAATCCTTGTGGCATTATTGTAGATTCAAACAACCCCTCACTTGCTATAAGAGCACACTTTCACCATCCTCTGGTGCAAGCTTAAACTGCGAGTAGCTATTAGCAAGATCCATTGCAGAGAAGAATTAGGATCTATCCAAGAGTCATAGAGAGTAATCAATTTGTGGTAGCGATAACTGTCCTTTTAATTAAGGGCATTCAACTGGAAGTAGTCTTTATTAATTAATATCATCTACCTTTTTTATATAAACAATAAGGAGAGGCCCATAAATTTTGTGAGGGCTTGAGTGATATGGCGTCCATAGTTGCTCTAATTCCTTTGCCACATGGGTTTCTTCAACCTTAGATTTTTGTAGGGCCAAGAACATACTGGAGAGGAGCACCTGTAAACACTCTGTGCTGTACATCTTTCATCATCCCAAAGTCATCTGAACTTTTAAAAAAAATATGTCAGTGTATCTTTGATCAAAGCATCTGCTTGATGCTGTTGCTTGGAGGTGAGGATGTCACCTATTATCCCATCTATGCAGCTGATGATGTTGTTCTCATCAATCTTCAAATCAAATAAATCTCTAAATCTGAAAACAGATTCAACTTGATTGGTGGGTAGAGTCTGATATATACAATAGATTGGGTTTAAGGTATTTGTACAGGGCGATTAGTGATTTTGCTATCAGAATGATTAGGGGTCCCTGATAGGCAGGATCTAGCACCCCAGGGCAGGTAAGTGTCTTATGAATAGATAGTTTAGAATATCTACAAATTTCTAACAAATGGTTCAGTGAAATGGTACTTGGATCCTGTGTTCACCTGAATTTGAGATTTCAGGGTATAACTATAATGGTTTTTGGCATATATGAAAATCAATTCTCAAGCCTCTGCACTGTAAGGGGGCATTTTGGTTTTTGTCCCAACTATTTGGCACTCTAGCAACTTAATGAAGTTTTAATGTTCCAATAAACAACTCTTAGGCTTTTTTCCTTTCTCTTTAAAGCCATCTTTAAAAACTAAGGGAATGTGATATCCTAGAATAAAAAAATAAAAGCCATTATGACTGAATTTTGGTAAAAAAACAATAAATTGTGTGCTAATGAGAAGCCATAACCATTTTATCCAGCACAACCACTGAGGCTGACACAATCAATGTTTCAAACTGAAGTGGCAGGGAGTAGTAAGCACCCAGAGATCAGGTTCACTGAGGCTTACCATTCAATAATCTAAGTGTGGTTTTGATAAAGCGTGAATTTTATTAATTTCATAAAGATGAGAGTAAATGACATTACTTGGCGATCTGTTATCTACTATGGCCACAGCTTTCACCTTATGGACAACTACTTCAACATGGGTAACCTTATTAACAAAATAGGAGATTGTATAAACAGAATTTTAGTGAAAGAGGCCCAGAAGGAACAAGGGTAAGAGGAACATAAATCTTTATTTAAAATTAACAAGTTTGGGAAATCTACTTTGACAGAGGTAGGAAGGATGTAAAATTTAGATTGGGTAGCAGTAGTAGGTATAGGATAAGGCACAGGGTCATCAGCAGAGGGTGCCTCGCGCCTTATCCTGACTCTTCTTTCCCAACTCCTCAGCCTTTTTCTTTCAGAAGAATTCTCCTGATGACCAATAATTCCACAGTATGACCATGGGCCACGTCATGATTAGATCTTTGGGATTTTTCAACTGCATGAACATGTAGCCAATTCCCTTTGTTATGGCTTTGACGTATCTTCAGCTCAGGAAACTCAATGATAGATTCCTTAACATCAAGAATTAATTTAACAATTTTCACGTTTTGGAAGTGTAGTATAAGCGTCATTCTATTTTGGAATGTGGAGAGGATGGATGAGATAGCATCGTCTAAATTAACTCAGTTAAATAATGCAAGGGCCTGCGCTCATGGTAAAACGCTCAGCAATCTCAATAATGTTTCTCCTCATTTATGACGAATCTGCATTATGCCTGTTTACAGTTAGAAAGGGAGATATTACTGCATAATTTTTTGATAAGGCGTCCTTTAGCTCCACCCAAGTTTTACACTCTTTGAAGTATAGCATCATGATTTCTTGAGCCTTACTATCAAGACAGGTTTTTGTGTGCTGGCACTTTTGGTAATCTGTAGCGGGCTCCATCTTGTTTCCATATACATAAAGATAAGATTGGATAATTTCAGTCCCCAGTACATACTTCTCTTTGTAAGTAGGTTTAAAGTAACCAGCAGGTTCAGACAGAGCATGGATAGCTGGAGAAAGAGGCCAGTCTGACTCAGTTGGCTCAGTAGTTCCAATGTCAGGTTGGGGATAGCCTTATCAACTTGACAGCGGAAATTACTCATATCATCCTGAATGGTAGTGTAGCAGGTGTTAACGTGTTTGAGTAAGGTCTTGGTATCTAGGAGTCAGAAGAGGTTTTATCCTTGGTGGACTGGCTTTCTACTTTGGATGATAGTGTATCTTTAGAGTCTTATATCTTGAAGTTTAGCGTTCATCTGATTAAGTGGGTTGTTCACTTGGGTCTGATGGGATTGCTGTGAGGGGTTAACTATAAACAGGATTGGTTTAAGGAAATAAACATATTATATTATGAGATCTGGGTTTATCCTCATTGACAAATTCTCCTTCTATGCTTGTCCATGCTCCTCAAGCCACCTTCAGCAACTTTAGCTAAATGGCCCTAATTTAAGCTTCATAATTTTTACCAAAAGAGGGTCCATTGGATAAGAAAATCCCTGGGACCTACAAGGACCCTCAGGTCCTGGAGCCCTTGGCCCCTTCAGGGCCAGTGCGGCCAGTTGCACCAGGAGGTCCTCATTGGAAAATAACTTCCTAAACTGGCAGTATGGCGGTCCTCTCACTCAGTTGCTAAATTCAGGCAGCTAAGGATGCAATTTGGGAGCCAGTGCTTTAAAAACCTTGCAATTTATCTGATAAAATCAGTCAAAACACATTCCACTTGCTGTACCAGATTGGCGGTGGCATGGGACATCCGCTGAGTGAGTCCATCATGTAGGTAATGGATAACTCCATTGGCAACTTGAGCCAAATAGATTTGAAACTTATTGATCTGCAATTTATCCAAAATGTTTTTTTGATTATCCAACACAAAATTGGATGCAGCTTCATAGAATTCAAGGAGTTGAGCATGAATTCACTGGTTGAGTCTGAGTTGCCAATGGATTTCTATGTGATGTAGACCTAGTAACTGCATCTGATGATGGATGGCAGGATGAACAATAGATGGAGATAGGTCTCCATCTGTGCCACCCCTACTTCAGTACTAGGAAGGTCAGGCAATGAATACAGATGTTGCAAACTGAAAGCAACTTGTGCAGAGTGACTACAACTGGATCAACTTCCAGGAGGAATAGATTCAGATAGTAAAGCTGTAATGGTATCAGCTTCTTACGCCACCTGGATTTGGTAAAGGGTTGCATCAGATGCTGAAATAGTTAAGTAATTGTTTCTCTAAACTCGAGATCTCAAGTCCTTGGAAGGGGTGTACCTTGCCTATTGAAAGTGACCCATCTGGTCAAGCTCATATTCTCCTCCATATTGATAGGGCTATTGTCACTGGGGTTGTTCATTGGAATGCACATCTTCAATATGTAGTCTCATAGAGGAACTGTCAGAAAGCACCAGTATTGAGATTTTTGTTTTAATTTAAAAGCTGGGTCTTTAAAAGGCTAAATGAGTATTAGTTGCTTTAGCTCCAATGGTATCTCCTAAAGACTTTTAGTCACTGAGGCAAATCTCTTGACAGAAATGTACTTCATAAAGGCAAATCTCTGGTAAAATGCAGGCAATATCTCTATTAAAGAATAGGCAAAATATGTAGCTGTAAAATGAAACTAACTTTAGTTTTATAACTTAGGGTCATCTACAAATTTAGTCAAAGTCTGAGATCCTGTAAGGCATGGTAATTTTTGGAATGATGCAGCAGAATGTGGAAAATTCCAGTGAATATGATGTTTTCTGATCAATTTAGCAGGTTCAGATGATCCCTGACTAGAAAGATCTTTAGCAGACAATTCAGTGGATTCAGGAGGGACTTGAGCCTTTAGCTACTCATCCTAGAGTTTACTGCTCAAGGCAATTTTGGTAGCTTCCACAGCAATGGAATTTCCTTGAACATATTATAAATCCTCACAGTTTGAGCTTCATTAAAACTATCACAAATGGCATATCTCTGACAAAGGTCCACCAGCTACACCAAATATTGTGATACCCACAACTGTCCTCTCCTAATAAAAATTAATTCACTCACAACTGGTGCAGTGATGTCTTGTGTCTTATGGCTAGTGTTATAGGTGCTGAGCCATCCCAGATTGAAGCCCAGTCTTCTCTTGGCACGTTGAATCCTAACAGTAAGTACATCCAATTATATCCTGGGGGTGCAAGTATAATTCTATCCTCTGAAAAATTTTTGTAAAGGTATAAGCTGTGGTCTCCTATTGATGGAGAAGTAAGTCCAGATACAAAAGTCTTTACCAGGTAAGATAAAACCCAAGAAGAGTCCCAATAATGTATAAACCTTATTTGCTGAGGTTTCTTCACTACAGGTTTCAATTTAATTTGTTTCATTGTTTCAGGCAGCGTTCATCTCCTGGTTGGCCTACCTCAAGTAAATGATATTAGGACTTAAGCGGAACTATTAAATCTTTCAAAAACTTACAAACATTCTTTTTAAACCTGCCTTTTTAGTATTCAATAAAGCAAATAAATAAAAGACGAGTAAATTTATGATTAATCCTCAAGACTAGACAAAGCTTAAGACTAAATGGTTCGGACAAGGGTAAAAGACCATATAAGCAGATAATTCGAGATGGGCAAAGATTTTAATTTTTATAGTATCTATAACAAATTTTAAACCAGAATATATAGTGCTATACCAGTTACCCAGTCTTATAACTAATTGTTTAGTTCGTTAGATTAAAATTTTTGTACGTAGCATTCATGTTAATTGGTACAGTATAATAGCTCTAAAAATGTTCATCAGAGAAGTAATTATAAATCAATACTTATTTAGCTAATTTGCAAAATTAGTAGCAATCGTTTTTTGTTCAATCATTGTAGCATCACGTCACAAAATAGAATGTGAATCGTAATTGAGTTGTTAGATAACTCAACAAAGGTCAAAAGCTAGCTACCCCACAAAGGCGGTGGCTATAGCCATTTCCGGCAGAACCAAAAGCGGGGGTGAGCCACGATTTAGAACTTTGCACTTTATACTTCATCCCGTTTAATTAAGGTAACTAAGGCCAACCTGACACACCATTGGCACATAGAGATGCCAAACCGTAAACTGATATTTTTGTTAAGATGTTGAGCGCGAATCCCTCCGCCCAATGCGGGATTGCTAACCTCCCCAACCAAATTCACAAGATCTCCATAAAGAAGGGTATATCTTATACCATTCTCATCGTCGGTAAAGATAAAAATAAAAATTATTGGGGTTCTAACCGTTTGCAGGAGAGTCTGGGTTGGGAAAAACCACCTTCATCAATACCCTCCTCTTCTCCTCGATTGCCAAATATAGGGACAACTCTAAGCGGCATAGGATAACTGAGAAAACAACTTTGATCACCCTAACCAAAGCCGGTACTTTTACAAAAATCAAGATGTTTTAAAAGTCCTCCTTATTAATTGGGGTTTTAGTGATCGAGGAGGACCTATTCAAAGTGAAGCTTAATTTGGTGGACACCCCAGGCTTCGGGGGATTTCGTTAACAACAACGACAGCTGGATCCCTATCCTCAACTTCATCGAGTCCCAGTTTCAGTCCTACTTCTTTCAAGAGCAACAACCCGACCGCTTGGCCATTAACGACATGCGGATCTCAGTCTGCCTATATTTCCTTCGCCCCACCGGCCACAGGTATTTTTTTGCTCTTTCAAGTTCTATGTTGTTATCATTTTTTAACTTTCAATCTTTTAGTTTAACTCAGTTAGACATTAAAGCCATGAAGGCAATTGGCTCAAGGACAAATCTTATTCCAGTCATCGCTAAATCCGACACCTTGACTCCCAAATGCGCTCGCTGAGTACAAAGCGCGTGTAAGCTAAATTCTATGGTTTTATCTAATGGGTTTATAGATTCGTGAAGCTATTTCTGCCAACAGAATTGAAGTATTCAAGTGCCCTGTAGATCATAGTGACCCCATCGATAATCAAATTGCATCGGAGATCAATGTACTTGCCCGGTGTAATAAGCTCTAATAAGAACCTTTAGGAATCGATGCCGTTTGCCATTGTTGGTAGTGACAGAGTGGTTCAAAATAAATCTGGTGAAGAGGTGCTTGGAAGAGAATATCCGTGGGGCGTAGTTGAAGGTATAAGATTACAGAATGTACCTAAAGGAGCATAGTCGAAAATGATGAACATTGCGACTTCCGAAAGCTTCGAAACCTTTTAATAAGGTAGGTAGATATTGGTGCAATAACCAACGACTGACAGGACCAATATGTTGGATCTGATTATGTCGACAGATGAGGTCCATTATGACGCCTTCAAAAGGAAGTCATCCAGAAGGGTATTGGCGAACTCAGGTAACTTTTCGAGTTTTTCCTAAGCCTGTAGGAAAAAGCGAGAAAATCCCAAGTTCAAAGAAGAAGAGGAGGCTTTGCGGTTCAAGTTTACTGAACAAGTTCGCATAGAGGAATCTCGGTTTCGGCAATGGGAACTTAAGGTACGCCAAAGTTTAGATAGACCTAACCACGATAACGCTAGCTTATTGCCGAGCGAGATCGCCTAAACAAGGACTTGGAGGCGGAGCATATGACCGTGCGCCATCTGGAAAGTGAAATCGAAAGCTTAACCATTAGCAGCCAACAGTCAAAATCATATCGTAAATAGATTTTTAGACAAAAGCTGGGAAAGGTCTTTTTTAGGTGCTCAGACTCAGAAGCATCTATTTGCTCAGTAAGATGGGTACGTTGATTTAAAATTTATATTCCTTAAGTTATGGTTTGTTTGAAAGATAAAATTTGGCTTATTAGGTTAATCACTGTATAATCATAACGTTACCATTATACAAGTGCAACTTAAGGAGTATTTGCTCTTATCTTAGTTTTTATAATAACTGTTTAGAGCTTTGCGTATATTATTAAAACCTAGTAGATTTTGCTAAAAAAGATTAATAATTCCCATCATTACCGTTATTTCAATTATAGATAAGTTTTTTGTTAATATCAATTATTAAAATCATAAAGATTCAATCTGATTATATTGTCACTTTACAAAAATAGAGTACACGTATTTTGTTATATGATAATAAAAGCGCTAAATGAACGCCTTAAAAGTATACCCAGTAATGCGGCTATCATGCAAGAACTCAACTTGTATAAGAACACTTTGTTCGGCAAGCTTTTAAATAGATGGTATCTCAGCTTAATGAAAGCATATTACAAACACTTACTAAAATAATGTTTATCACTTAGCTCTATAAAACCCCCGATTATTAAATGTAATATTCGGTATGGACTTTTCCAAGAGCTTAAGTAAGTAGCAGAGTAGCTGTTGTAATTTTAACCCTTTCAACTCTGGATTTTTTTATGACATACCTGTAACTCCAGTATGCTTTTTTGCAATTTCAAGCAAATATGGTAGATTTTTAACAAAATTTGTTTTAAAAAATAAAAATAAGGTATCATGCAAATGGACGTTTAAATGATTAGATGCATGTATAAATTAATTTATTTGGGCAAAATATCAACTACCTATGAATATTTTTAACCCTTTCTTCTCCGTTGGCGACATATTGTCACCAACGGAGTAGAAAGGGTTAAAGGTTAGACTAGCTTTATTTTTTAGTAAGTCTAGGCTTTAATGCTATAGTTTCGTTTGATTTATAGGATAGTTTCCCATTGTTTTTCTAATTAACCCTTTGCACTCCGCTGTCCCCTCTCAGGGGACATCGTAATTCTAGCATATCACTCGGATGTCCCATCTCAGGGGACATTAAAGTTTATTAGTGATTACGGGGAATTAACTTATTCCAGCACAACTTTTTGAGTAAACTTTAATGTCCTCTAAGAGGGGACATCCGAGTGATATGCTAGAATTACGATGTCCCCTGAGAGGGGACAGTGGAGTGCAAAGGGTTAAATACAGGGTTTTACAGGTTAATTTACATCCATTACAGGCTAATTTGCATGGTTTTCATTGGTTTTTGCATCTTTATACCAAAAACTATGAAAAATATACAAATTGCCTGTAATTGATATGAAAAGCATTGAAAAATATGTTAATTGGCCTGTAAGGGATGCTAAAATCAATGAAAAATATGTGAATTGGCCTGGAAACCCCTGTAACTTCTAGTATAGTATACACATATTGTGTATATCAAGTGCATACTAAAGCCTATGTTTCAAAAAATTGTCATTTAAGAAAATTTTAAGCTTAAGTTTAATTGTGAAAGGCTATCAGAAATTAGTTAGCAGTTTATAAGTTAGCGATATGTAATCGAGGTACCCAGTAATTATTTTTGTAGAGTAGTTTAGTTCTTTTTAGATGCGATAACTACAGCTTTGCTGATATACAAATTAGTTTAGACAGTTAGAGAGAGGTTTTTTAATAAGTTATGACTATATTGCTATAAGATGTCTATTTGATTAATTTGCCCTCCAAATAGACCCTCTACTTTAAATTTTAAACAATAAAATTACTATAGCGTCTATAAATTCGGTACGAGTTTATGCACTTTTTCTATCTAGATCAGTGGTTCCCAAACATATTTAGCCGACGGACCCCTTCGCATTGCATCATTTCACCTATGGACCACCAATTGAAATAACTACTCAACTGTTGAAAACCTGGCAATCTGTTGCTCGCTGGTGCTTAGTTGCAGAATCCCAACAATATAATAGACGCAGGAGTACTCAACCTCTCAGCAGCTGTTTAATGATTTAAAGTTAAAAATAATCCACAAATAAGTTTAATTTTATTAATTAAAATGGGCAAGAAAAATGATTCTTCATTAAAATAATACCTCCCAGTATCTAGGTTACTCGGAGGCTAAAAATGAGAGGGGTGAGAGAATTTATACTAGGTGGAGGGTAGCTCAATTTGGATAAATAATAATTCAACCTATCAGAACTCTCAAAAATCTTTTCACCTCAATAGAGCTTGATTTTAGGTGTTGGGTCAGTAGCAGGGATGACAAATCCATGCAGGAATAACTTAATATAATTTATCTAATCAGCTATCTTGAAAGTATTTTTATCAGCCAATTACAGGACTGTCTAGTGTTTGATTAGCAGGTAAAATAGTTTTATCCCCCGAAACCCCTTCAGGTCTATAAACAAGGGTTATTTTCTCTTAGGGGGTAGCACTAAATTCAAGTAAGTGCATTGGCAAACTTCCAAGTCAGGCCACCTGTTCCATCAAGAGTTAGTGGTAAATTATCACCTTGATCCAAGCTATTCCACTGAGGGTTAGGAGTAGAATTATTACTCCGATCTTACCTATTTTTCCAAAGATTAGACTAGGAATTACTACAATGATTTGTACTATTTGACACTGAAATATTCTTCCTCACTAGTCAAACATCTAATTGTCCAACATCAAATGCATAATAGCAAAATTATAAATTTAACTTTGTTGTTATGATTAGTGAATGGTGATATACTATAAAATATAATTTTTATATCCAATATATAAAATCAAAAAATGTGTGTTTTTGTATATATGTATAATCCCATCAATCTAGATTGGTTTAACTTATTTGGCCGAGTGGTTGAGGATCATCAAATAAATCAAATAATTTGCCAAATGTTTCATTTAAAACTAACAAAAAAATAAATGGTTAATGATTGATCTTAAGGTTAAGATAGAGTTTCAAGTTTAATTCCTAGCTTATACTTTTTAATCATTTAATCTAATTTATTTATTTCATTCAAATTATAGATTTAATTTAATTTATTTATTTTATTCATTTCATTTAAATTTATATACTTACTCATTTAATTATTTCTTTTATTTAATTTGTTTGTATTTTATAAGTTTTATAAGTGGAATTGATTATAATTTAAGCTATTTTAAATGTATAAATAATTAAATAAACTAAGCAATTTTATTAACTAAGTTAAATTAACCTAAGTACCTTTATTACTATTAGGTACAATCTAAACTAGCTCATAGGTCTAAATCTTATTTTTATTATATAATAATTTTAGAGAATAAAAGGCTATTCTGGGCCTTTTAGCCTTGTCTTTTTTCAAAATTTGCCAGCTTAAACCTTTAAATAGTATAATATTTTTAAAATTTGACACACTTTAAACGAAACTACTAACCATTCACCAAAAACTAAAATAGACCAATTGAATTAACCTAAAATCACCCACCGCTTGAAAACTCTATTTAACTTATTAAATCAGACAATCACTTTCTTACTTGCTAAAACAATTAACTTGATAATTAGCCAAATGACTATCGACCACTTAGAAAAACTATTTAAACTATTGAATTAACCAAATATTCAACTTTTCAGCTGTAACAATATACCACTTACCATTAAAAGTATAAAATTTTCACTTATTACATATAAAACTTTTTTCTTTAACTATAAAAATAAAAAATATGGTTAAATATTGTAGTCATCTAACATTAGTAACTTTATAAAAAAATTTATAATAAGTTATATCAGAAAGTGTGTTAAATGAAGGATGTAATATTCTAGGAAAAACAAGGTTGTAATTAAAGTAAAGCAAGTAAAAATGAATGTTTCTTTATTTAATTTTTTGTTTGTAAAATGCATTTCTATTCTACTTATACAATTTTTTAAAACTTTATTGAGTTGTTGTGTGCATGCCCACACAGGTTTCTGAACTAGTAAAACAGCTGCATAGTGGTAATTAGAAAGTTTTATATATAAGAAGGGAAAATTTATATATTCTTTATGGTAATCAGTATATTGTTATGGTTGAGCAGTTATATATTTGATTGATTTGATAGTTTAAATGTTTTGCCAAGAGTTTGGTAGTTTTAGGTTGATTTATAAGCTTGATGATTTTGTAAGTCTGGGGGAGCACCCCCTCCACTTGGACTGGGTGACATTCCCATTCCCATCAAAAAAGAGGCTGAGAAGGCCAGCTGCCTTTCTCATCTCACAGGGTAACCTCACCTTATGGTGAATAAGCAAGGGGTAATAGTGAACCCTTTGAGGACCCCGCCACCCATCCCCACATTAACTTCAGCTAAATTAGTATGGCAAATTAAGGGAATTTTTGCCAAGATATCAGAAAGTCAGCATCACCATGGGGCAAAAGATCCACATGATGTCAATGGTAACAAGCCTTCAGCATTAAGGCCTGAGAGTTTTAAATCCTCAGCAACAAAGACCAATGGGCACATACTTTTGGTGAATGAAGTGTAAAGAGTTGAATTTTCAGCAAAGCTCACCAATGGCATCAGGCCATCAGAAAATGTTGCTGCCAGTTCAAAACCCATCCCAAAATTTACATGATCTCCATTCAATAAATCTCACTTGGCCAAACAGATTCCAGAGCAACCTGGTGTGGGCAGGTTGGGTACCCAAACTTTCTCCTGACCTCATGGGATGCCCCTACATGGTGTGGACTTGTGAGGTTTCTGCTGCTTATCATATGAGATGCCATAGCTCTAGCCATCAGAACCAAAGAAAATTGGTAATTTGGGTATCTGTGGACAAACTGACAGTGACTTGGCCTTCTGATGATTCTTTTGAAGTAAGTTCACAAAAGGTTTGATTCCCCCCTCTCACTCAAAGTTTGCTGGGTTAGGTTGAATCATGAGGTCCCCAAACCTGTACTTTCCTAAGCTATTCCCCAATTGATTATCTATTTAAGCAGTTGTAACACACTGAGGAAATTTACAGTCAATTTTTATTTTTTAATTTAATAAAAATTTCCATGCTCCAAATCTAATTTTTTTATGATGAAATACAAACCACCTAATCTGATCCCACTCTTTTCACCACCCAGAACTGAGGGCCCTGGGGCCATGACAGCCTAATTCATTGCCTGGTTGCTATCTACAATGGCTGCATATTGGCGCTCACTGGTTAACTCCCTCACAACACCTTTTGATGTCATTCAAGAAGCAGCGCCCCTGGAATTTGGGCTTGCCTTTTGGGTGCTTTGGCATCCAGACTGGCAGTCTAGTCTAAACTTTATCTGCCACCATCATGACATTATAAACCATCCTTTATTTCTGGCCATTTCTACCCTCCTCACCAAGATGGTCAAATCATTGGTTGCCATCTTCCATATAAATAATCAGTCAGTAGCCTGCCTTTGGTTGTTTGTCTTGTCAATTGCCAATTTTATAAGAAGCTCCTGGATGGTTTTGGAGGATTTCATTCATGGTCAAATCATTCTATTACCCTCCACTTTCTCCTTGGTCCACCCTCAAAATGGAAACTTCATAATTGGATCTGTTGACTTGGCCTCAGGTTCTGTTCCTGAGGTTGAATCAGTATCCATATTATTTTTACATTCCTGATGTCACCCCTGCGCCCAAGTTCATGTGCTCCAAATTACCTGTCTTTGCAATTTTGTCAGTGTCTGCAGAAATGACTGCATCTGCCAATAAACATAATTAAGCCTACTTTTTATTACCAATTAAAATTTGTATTGGGGAACACCAGGTGTCCTTGAAGGACTTGGTTGACACTGGAGCAGCGGTGAACTTTATGAGTCTAAAGTTGGCCCAGAAGTTGGACCTTGACTTGGACCTGGGGACATCAGTGTTGGTCGCCTCATTGGCCTCCCAACTATCTTACAAAGTATGGCGCCCAGTACCCTTCTTTTTCACCAGTTTAGTTTTTGCAATTACTTTTCAACAATGCCTAACCTTATGTTTCCAGTAATTTTTGGTGTGGGTTGATGGTATTGGCAGCATGTTCAAATCCACTTGTAATCTAACATGCTGTCATTTTCCAATGGCCAGGTGGAGGGCAAGTTCCCTTTATTGGATACTATTACCAAGGTTCAAAACCGTAGATCAGTTACAACTCTTGTATCTCTGATTGATCTTATGCCAGATTTTTCCACTGCATTGATGGGCTATCAGAGCAATTTCAATTCTGAAAAGGCTAACTGCCTTTACCCACATACAGAATTTGATTTAGAGTTTAGAATTATGGTGCAGATGGTGAACATGAACTTCCCACTGTATCCACATACAGTGGAGGAGGAGGTTAAACTTGATGTCTGGTTGGATAACATGCTCAAGAAGGGATGATTGCTCAAAGAGACATTTTCTGTGGCCTCTTCCATTATCTTTGCCAAGAAGGCAGAAGGTTCTCTTTGTCCCTGCATGTATTATAGCCACCTTAACAATATCATGGTCCATAACCTTTACCCACTGCCTTTAGAACAGATGATTGGCCAAGTGATTGCCAAATTATGGGTGTTTCAAAACTCAATATAGTTAATGCTTTTAATCAAATTTAGGTGACAGAAGGTCAGGAATGTCTACCGCTATCTGGACAATATGAGGCATATTTTATTTCAGATGATGCCTTTCAGGCTTAAAAATGCACTCAAAAAGTTCCAAAGGATGATTAACGTTGTGTTGGGTGATCTCCAGTTTACCTGCGCTGTTGAATATATTGAAACATTCTGGTACACTCTCCCTCCCCCAAAAAAATTGCAAAGGACTTGGAGGCAGTGTTGGCTGTCCCACATAAGGCTGTTTTGTTTGTCAAGACATCAAAATGTGATTTTATTGGGAGGAAGTCACATTCTTGGGTAAGCTCATCTTAAAAGATGAGTATGTCATTCCACCCAGCAAACTGGATGCCATCTGCAAATGTCCAACTCCAACAACCCAAAAGCAACTGAGAAGCTTCTTAGGTACTATCAAATGCCTAAAATTATCTCCTGTACTCTCTAAGCTAGCTGCTCCACTCCATCCACTCACAGGCAAGAACGTTTCTTTTAATGGATGCATGAGTGCCAGCAGGCATATGATTCAATTAAAGAGGTATTCCTGTTATCCCCCATCCTTAAGCACAAAGATCCCTCCAAACCCTATATTGTATCATGCAATGCATCTTTTGCTGCAGTAGAGGAAGTCTTTCTCCAAGAGCACAATAGGTTGGAACACCCGATTGCTTATCTTTCCCTAAAATTCTCTCCCACTGAGCAATCCTGGGCCATCTATGACAAGGATCTGGCAGCCATGGCATGGGCCTTGACTCACTGGTGATATATCTTGCAGAGCGCTCAGCATTAGGTAACTGTTCAAATGGACCACCAAGATCTTCTTTATCTCTTCAAGCTGCAGAAGTTGGCACACAGGCAAGCCAAACCTACCAGGATTTGTGTAGTTTCAACTTCAAATGTGAGTTTGTGAATGGAGCATTAAATATTCTCCAGATTTTTAAGCCACAATCACATCCTTTTCCAAGCCAACTCAGATGAGGCAGATCTTGTAATGGTCTTTCCCTCAACCCAAATCTTAGCCATTATACCACCCATAGTTTTGGTAGCAGACTTAACTCCAACCACTACTTTATTTTGCGGGTCTTAGCCTGCAAATGGCATGTGCAGAAGGGGTAAATCTTTTGGAATGGCTGCCCCTCCCAACTTCAAAACATTCCTTGTACACTTTGGCTGAGAACCTCATCCAGTTTAGATCACGGGTGTGGGTTTCTCCTCTTCTCTGAGCTGTAGTAATTAAGCATATTACAATCCCCCTGCATTTGGTCACTTGGGAAACAAGAAGTGTATTAATTTGGTAAAGCATACCTATAACTGGATGGGCTTGTCAAAGGATCTTCTGGCATGGATTGCAGACTGTATGACTTGTGAATGAGCCAAATCAGACCAGTTGGGTAGGAATGGTCTCTTAAATCCCTTGCAGCAGGCAGAGGGCCCATGGACATTGGTGTCCATGGACTTTAATTTTGAGTTCCCCAGCTTCAAGGTGTTCACAGTGGTTATGATACTCATAGACTGCTTCACTAATTTACTTGTTTATCCCATGCTCCTCCGCCATTACTTCCAAAGAAACTTTTGTCTCTGCATGCGCCATGTGTTCTTATTGTTTGGACTTCCTCAGAAGATTGTCAGCAACCACTAGCCCCAATTTATGGTACAATTTTGGAATGAGCTGTTGAAAATCTTGAAGATTACACTTTGTTGCTCCACTGTATACCATCTACAGTCAGATGGTCAAACTAATCAGTTCAATCAGATCCTGGGACAGTACCTGCAGTGCTACGCTGCAGCTGATCAGGATACCTTGGCGGATGACCTTTCCCTCACCCAGCTTGCATATAACAATGAAACAGATGAATCCATGGGTTTCTCCTCATATGAGGCTACCTTAAGGTATAACCCTTCATTCTTGGTTGTCCCGTGCTTCTGTCCCAAGGTACCAGCTGCAGCAGAACATTCCCAGCACATTTGGGCCATGCAATCTTTGGTTTAGAAATACTCAACAAAAGCAGTAAGTGATTATAAGGGTTTGCAGCTCAGAAATGGATCCCAGAATATAAAATAAAGGAAGGATCCCACGTTATTCTTGACACTCACCACTTAAGCATGCAGGTGCTATCACATAAGTTTTATAAGTAAGAGCTCAGAACCCCACCTTGTGGAAGAGGACTTAGGAAATAGCACCTTCCGTTTGTCAAGAGAGTATCTGTAACTCTCTTGTTACCAGAGAGGTAGTTTGGGATGCAAACCCACACCTCTAGGGAAACAGCCATTAGGAAAATGGGAAACAAGGCACCATGAATGATGCCAGAACAGAAGGGACCCAAGGCAAGGGTGTAAAGCGCAGTATACAATATCAGGTAAGCTAGAAACAACAAAACTTGTGTGGAATCCAAAGGGAAGTTTATAGTTAAGTGTAAATCGGTGCTAGGAGGCTTGGGTGCCTCGATTTGGAGGGGATCTGAGTGGCCCAAAGGTGCACTCAAAACTTGTTATTTGTGATAGAATGTAGTGGCCAACGTAGTTGGAGACCTCCTCAAAGAGGTCCGCACCCAGGTTTGCCCAAGGAACCATAGATAAAAACATAAAAATGGGAAAGTTTATTGTGAAAAGTCAACCAACAAGGAATGTTGGTCAAAAACCATATTTAAATGTCATCTAGGTAATTTTGGGTATGCTGAAGCAGTCCCAAGCATTGATTCACCAATGTACAAATGCTTTCATCCAAATTGGTAGAATACACTGAAACTGACTTCACTCGAGTGATCAATTGAAGTCATAAGTTACCCAATCTCAAGATTTCATAACTTGAACGGGATTTGAACCCTTGCTCTCCAATTAACTGAATTGAACTGTCATTTTAACAAATACCTTTCCCGTTTTAATGTAAAATCTGGAAACAAGGGTCTGGGCGTTATGCATCTCATTTGTACCAACCTGGGCATATTTGGCTTGTACCCAGAGTTGGTCTAAGGTGTGCTTGAGGTCAGAGAGAGCCTGAAGTTTCACCTTATGGGCCTTCTGCCGCCCAGCCTTATCCTTGGGGTTGGTGCCTACTATCAAGTCATTTAACCATGACACTGTTTGTGATTGCCACCCCACTGGAAGCAACATCCAGTCTTCCATGTGTCTCAGTTGTCCCCAGTCCAAGGGGCAATCCCCTTAGACCCAGAGCCCATCATGATCAAGGGGGCAGAGGAAGCTGAAGTTGAGGGAATCCTGGCTTCCTGCAAACTTGAAAATCAATCCAATATATCTTTGCGTGGAAAGGCTAACCAGCCTTTGAAAATAGCTGAGTTGGTACTCAGGACTCTGCCAACTGCTCAGAGCTTGTTGAGGCTTTCCATCCCACCCATTCAGATGCTCTCCATCCTTCCCCAAAAATTGCTACACTAATGGCGATCAAGTTTCCCAAGGCCCATAAGAATGTAGCTCTTGCCAATTCCCCAGTGATGGCATTTCTCCATTGACAAAAGGGAAGGATAATGTAAGTCCAGGGGAGCACCCCTCTGCTTGTACTGGATGGCATCCCTGTTTCCACCAAAAAAGGAGCTGAGAAGGCCAGCTGTCCCTCTCATCTCACATGGTGACCTCACCCATGTGGTGGACAAGCAATGGGCAACAGCTTTCCCTTTGATGAACCCTGACACCCATCCCCACATTTACTTTAGCTGAATTAGTACAGCAAATAATGGGAATGATGTGCCAAGATATCAGAAAGTCAGTATCACCATGGGGCAAAAGATCCACATGAAGATAATGGCAACAAGCCTTTGGAATTAAGACCCAAGAGCCCCAAACTCTTGGCTACAAGGGCTGACAGATGTGTACTTTTTTGGTGAATGAAGTGTCAAGTGTCAAATCATTGGAAAAGATCACCAATGGCATTGCCATAAGGAAATGTTGCTGCCAGTTTTGAAACCCACCCCAAAATTTTCAGAATCTCAATCCAATAAATCTTTCTTGGCCAAACGGATGCTGGAGTGACTGGGTGCAGGTGGTTTGGCATCCCAAACCTGTTCCTGAACTCATGAGACTTCTCCTATGTGGGGTGGCCTTGTGAGGTTCCTGCTGACTGCCAGGTGAGATGCTGTCGCTCTAGACATTGGAACTGAATAAAATTGGTATTTTAGGCATCTATGGACAAACTGGCAGCAATTTGGCCCACCGCCAATTCTTTCAAATTCAATTCACAATAAGTTCATTTTCCCCCTCTCACTCAAAGTTCTCTGGTTTAAGTCAAAACTCAAGTACCCTGATCCTGCGCTTTCCTAAGATATTCCCTAATTAACAATATATCTAAGCAGTTATAACACTGAGGATATTAACAGTTGATTTTCTACTTTTAAATTCAGTAAATTCCCATGCTCCAAATTTAATTTTTTATGACAAAATACAAACCACCCAATCTGATTCCACTCTTTCCACCACCCAGACCTGTGAGCCCTGGGGCCATGACAGCCTGTCTTGTTGCCTGGTTGCTATTTACAATGATGGCTTATTGGCGCTCGCTGGTTAATTCTCTCACAACACCTTTTAACGTCTTTCAAGCAGCACACCCTTGGCATTTGGGCTTGCCTTTTAGGTGCTTTGACATCCAGAATTGCAGTACAGTCTAAACTTTATCTGCCACCCCTATGACAGTTTTAATAAGTGGTTAGTGATTGGTTAATTCAACAAGTTAATTAGTTATTGTTAGTTTTTGGTGGTTTTTAATGTTGCATTAAGTTTAGTTTAGGTTTACTGAGCATCTGGTAATTGGTTGATTTTGCATGTTTGATGGTTTTAGATAAGTGGTTTATTAGTTTATCTATAATATATAGTCTAGAATAGTTAATTAAATTTGAAATCATAGTTTAATTACCTGAGCAATGCCAGGTAATACTACATTCTATTTATATCTGTATATATATATAATAGAAAAGTATGTGTGCATGTATATGTGATCCTATTAATCTGATTGGCCAGTGGTTATGCTTAGGGTAATGCATTAAATTGGTAGAGCAATTCTGATTGATTGAACAGAGACCATGCTCAGACAGTGCATTTAATTATAAGTAATTATAATGATAAAGAAATTTTATTTTTTATAAAAAAGACTTAATTTCATTCAATCCTATATAGCTAATAAAATATATACCTATATATAAATATATTATATATATATATATAACATAAAGCTGATATTGCAAGTGATAGTTTAAAACTACAAATAAAATGATGAGCCAACATAGTTATCAAAGTTATTAAAAATTATTGTGTATCTGTGTTTACTTTGGTTTTTCTTTAGGATATAATGCAATAAGTTATGCATTTTTAGTAGTTTTTAATCAAGTTCAACTTAAGCGTTTATACCTAAGGGTGTGTTAGCTTGGCTAAAAATTTCCATTCATTATAATAAATACTTTATTTGCTTTTTCTTTTTATGATTTAAAAACCTTTTTAAGTAGTTAATCCTAAGTTTATAAAAATCTGTGCCAAGTTAAGCTATTATTAGTTTAGTAGTTTATAGTATGATATATCATATATATATATGCAAAATAATTTTTGAATATAAAAAATTTTGGTTAACAATTTGGTGGTGTTTGATTGATCCAATAGGTTTATTTTAAAATTTGCTGAACAGTTGGTGCTTTTTTGGTCAATTCAATAGATCCAATGGTTTTGAGTAAATGGTTATTAATTTTTTATTAATTTGATATTTATATTAGATTAGTTAAAGTTGGTAATTTTTGATTGATTTCATAGAGTATATTTTATTTGGATGAGAAATTAGTAAATTTGGTTTGTTTTTACATTCAATTGGATTTGGCTGAGTGGTTGGTGGTTTTTTAGTTGATTTGATAGGTTCTTAACTTTGCCAAGTAATTTGATGGTACATTAATTTAGTAGTTTCAATTGTGTTTGGCTAATTGGTTGTTTTTTGATTGCTTCAGTAGGTTCAACTGAATTGGTGTTGGGATTTTGCCCACATTTTCAGATTCCTAGGTTAAAGAATCTGCTAGTCCACTAGGGGATAAGTCCCACTAGTGGATGATTTTGATATCAGATGATTTTTGATATCAGTTTAATAATACCAGCAGATCTTGGGATAATTTGCCAGGTTTAGATCCGCTGAGGGTCACTCCATGTGAATTCCTAAGATCCCACTGGGCAGAGTTGCCAACAGAATTATTTCATCTGATAGTTAATCATTGACTAACTATTAAATGTACACTTGGGATCAGTGGGTTTCATCACCAACCAATTAAGGATTTATTTAGGGGTTGTTAGGTAAGTGATGCTATTTGCAACTAGTAAATTGACCAGTTAGTTTGTGACCTGCCATAATGGGTAAGTTTCATTACCTAAGCAGGTTGCTAGCCAAATGTGGTTGGTTTTCTGTGATTGAGTGGAAATGTTAAGGACATGTTCTCTTGCTCTTTTCATTTTAGGTTTCTGAGATGACTGATGGAGGAATCCTTAGCCCTATGGAGAAGCTCATTGATGGAAGTTCCTCAAAGGAAAATTCAACAACAGCAATAGCTGCAGTTTTATTACTGAGGTTCCAACAGAGGAGTTAGGCACAAAATTTCCTTTAAAATCCCCTAGTTTTTATAACAATAAAGCATATCTAGTTCAAGTTCTATATATCTTCAGTTATTATTGTTTTAATACATTAATTGTCGACCCTTTTGTGTGATAAAGAGTAAGGAGCAGATATCCTTAGAGGAGAGTAGTAAATCTTTACAGACTTAGCATGAAGGAACCAAGGCCAAGTGTCATGGAGCGTTCTGATAATAATGATAAGACTAACCTGACTCAAATGAGTTAACAACCAAAACTTAAGCCAGAACGCCACAGGCACAGATGTCCAAAATGATGTGTAAAAATTAGTATGCTTGTCAAAAGGACCAGCCAGGTGATTCTTAGATATGGGATTATTGCACTTTTTATTTTAAAATAAGCACTTCACCAAAAGTTGAGTTTTATATATTTTTATTTTAAACTTAAGGAGGGGAAAGTTAAGAAAATGAAGCAAAAGCAATACCTTTTGGGGACCACTGCTTATAGGCTTGCTGGGGAAAATCATGGCTTAGGTGCGACTGCCATTGGGAATAAACTTATAAAAATGTGACAAATTGGCCCATCAGACCTATTTTGCAACTGACTTGAGTCCAGACTAATTAGCCAAATTCATTTCAGGATTGTTACTCAAATTTAATTTTTGTTGTGCACATGCATCTTACAATAGTGACAACGTTTAATGAATCTGGCAGGTAGCGCTCAGGGCCAAGTCACATAAGGCTGGACCAGTTGGTGGGGAAGGGGTTGATTACCCCCGTAACTGTTGGTGGGTGTGGCATGGACACAATGGTGGGATCTTGGTGAGTTTGGTGTGTTTTTCACAATTTTGCCACCTCCTAGAAAACCCTCTAAATATTTTTCATCATATTAGAAGATAAGGCTGGGAGGGGAACCACAGCCCTCAGAGGTATGCCATGACTCACCTTTCATCCACCACATGGGCTAAATTGCCCTGGGTGATGAGAGGCACTGATTCTGGCTTCCACCCCTTTTAAGTGGAGCAGGAATTGATCCCAGTCCAGGCAAAGATGTTCCTGCCCAATGCTTACACCAAGAATCTCTGAATCTAGAACTAGATTAAGTTCCACCAGAAGAGGGAGAAGTCTCTACTTGTCAGTATAATCAGCATCAAGTAAGAATTCTAAGTTTAGAGTTGGAACACCTATTGTTAGGATTTTAACCAGAATGATTTCCTCCCATAATATCTGAATTAGGAGTGTTGGTTAGTTAGGTGTGATTGCCAATTAATTGCCTGGTTCAATATTATATTAAATGTATATAATTGCTAATTGGTGCTCCCCATTCAGGTGGGTTGAGCTCTTTGAAATATCAGAAATAATCCCCAATAGTTAAATGTTATTTAAAGATTGACACCAGTGACTAAAAGCCAAGGATATTGATCAATTATGAATCAATTATGGTTCAAAGAAATACCAGTTTGATGCTGGATTCCTTTATCTGGTCACTTAAAGATTTTATGCCATAAGACAAGGTTTTTGATAAGATTTGAGCAATGATGATTTTGCCAACTACGTTTCTGAATACCAGCTACTAATTTCAAGGATATTTAATTTATAAAAAATAATAATAGTTTATGCATGACTGACTATCAACTCATGCCAAGGATGAATCAAATTAATATTTGGTGTTTGGGAAGGATGGATTAGGAGAAAACAAGTTCCATGGAAG
Organism: Massospora cicadina; assembly: GCA_022478985.1. NCBI lineage: Eukaryota > Fungi > Entomophthoromycota > Entomophthoromycetes > Entomophthorales > Entomophthoraceae > Massospora > Massospora cicadina. The sequence goes on along the minus strand of JAKSZP010006817.1, from coordinate 100,337 downwards.
GATAATGATTGGATAAGGACTCAGCTTGGATTGCTAATGGGCTTTGAATGGGCACAGTAGCCTAGTATAAATAGTTATCATTCCCTACTAAATAAAGATCTCTCTTTCACCCACCTTTATTTAATAATGAAGTAGTTAAGCGGCTTGGTGTAAAGGCGGGACTGGAGATCCCCAAGATAAGGTGCTGAGTGAATGCATCTAGGGGTGGTCAGCGCTACCAACCCCAATACCTGGAGCTACAGAGAATTCCCATGAGAGCTTGGCCACCTGGCCACCAATAATGAGGGACTGCTGGGATTAACCCTGAAGGGGATGGTATAACAGAGCTGATAATCACTCAGAGAGGTGTAAGGCTTGCTGTGTGCCTCCTAAAGGGTTAGTTGCTCCAAGGTGAAGTTGTTGGTTTGCTAGGTTAGTGGGTTGCCTGTGGACCTGTAGTGAAAGGTAGCCAATGAAGGCAAAACATCAAGGGCCATCAGTTATCATATTGTTTGGACTGGCACACTAAAAGAGTTCCTGATGTTGTGGATATAAAATTTGCAACATCTATCAACCTGATTTTTTATATTTAGCCACAGATAAAAGTCTCCATACTATTATCAATTATATCTATTTTAATATTATTCAATGCAGATAATGCACATAATAAAAGAACCTGTGCAGTTAATCTTTGGGGACTAGTTTAAACAGAGCCTTAGATTTTAAAAATTAAATAATTTGTTGGTGATTAATTAGTTTGATATGTTTAATGGTAATGAGTAAACAGTTTTGTGTTATCTATAATATAAGACCTAAATTAATCAGTTCAAATTTTCTGAAAAGAAAACCAAGCAACAAAGGGTAACTTCACTAGTTGCTTATATTGGGACACTCTGTGTTGCTTTGGATTGAGTTGTATTACTTAACTTAATTTGATGAGAACCCCTACCTTCACCTGTTAAGTTGATTTTTCAGGAACTCTTGTTTATATGAGCCCCGCTCTCTTGTATCCCCTTAATGCGTTGGATGGTGCTATACCTCATATATTTGAGGTCCTTGTACTTATATCATGGATAATCCTACATAGAATATGAATTTATACTGATAGTTGCTGCCTTTATGTTCATTCAATTTGTCACAATGGATCTCAGTGCAAATACATCTTGTGGGACAATTTCTATTACAAAGTCTGCCCTTGCAAAGTACTTGAAGTTCCTGGACATAGACCCAGATGCAGTATTTATAGCCCTTCTTCTCCTAATATTTTATTTCCTAGGACTGCCACTACAGAGGTCATGATTAAACTTTTTATTCAGTTAATCATAATACAAATATAAATTTGGTTGAAAAACTAAATAAATACTAAGATACACAAATTTTAACTATAACTGGCACCCAGGATGATCCTTATGATTAAAACTTTTTATATAGTAACTAGCTGATTTACCCATACTTTGCTACGGTGTCTAAAATTTCAGATATTTTATTTGAGGTGGGCTGACCTGGGGATGATACCGCACCAATTAAGGGAAATCAAATGAATGGGAAAGGAGGATAAAATCCAGAAAACCTCCACGCGTGGCGTATGATAGGCCAGGAACTTCATGGACCGCCTTTGCTACTCGCTATCTTGGTTTGGGCCTTGGTGTGCAACGCCAACACAGTCATAATTGTCCCCTACCCAAAGTTAAAATTTCAGATATTCAATTTATTAATTTAGTTTTTTATATTATAGATAAACAAAGCCACTCAGCCATTCTAATTGCTCAATCAAATCAACCAAAAACCACTCAGGTAAACCTAACTAAAGTTATTAAATCAACCAATAATTAATCACCCCTCAAACCTAAACTTTGTCCTATTGATTCAAAAAAAAGCCATCAACTATTTGGCCAAACAAAATAAACCTATCAAATCAAACAAATAACATCAAACTGCTACCTGAAAAATCTCTTTTTACTTAAAATCATTGAGTATATGACATAACAATCCTCTCAAGCCTGTTGGCTAAGATCAAGTGTATATCTGTTCTATTATTGTTGAAGCAGCCTTTAGTAGCAGACGCCAAAGCAAACCAGAAAAGATGTCTACCACCTATGCAAATGTGCATACTATGCGGGACCCACAGAAAGTGCATAACTCAGTGAAGCAACCAGCCAAACATAAGATCAAGGATGGAGTTGATGAGTTTAATGCGCTTGAATGAAAGGGCATGTTCCAAGTCTCCAAATCTTACCTTGCATACTTGAATCGCAATGAGCTCTATAGAAGTGTATCTAATGCATATCCTAGAGCACATGTCAAGAATGGAATTTGCATCAAGTTTAACACCAAATTTCCTGCAATTTTGGATGCTATTCTCAATGCAGTGAAGAAAACCTATCCCAAAATGGTCTATATTGATCCTAAGTTCCTTAATGGGACTATAGATATTGGGTTCAAGACTAAGGAAGATGCAGATGAAGCAGCAGCCAAGCCTTTTTTATCAAGTCTAGTGGGGTGGACACTCACATTGCAACCACACGAACCCTCTATAGTGAAAATGAGGACCTGTTCATTACTTTTGAAGGCCTCCCAACCAACGAAGACTGAGCTGATGTTGAAGCAGGCCTAAAGGAAGGTATCAGCTACTATGGCAAGCTAGTACAACTTGAGTACCAAAGCTGTTACTTGATGCCTGGGATGACAACAAAAAGCTATAGCTTTGATTTATCCCAACAAAGAGGTCAAAGCAGACATCTCACTTATTCCTTGTCGGGCATTTTTTATTTTTACCAATGAGGATGGAACAACTAAAGGCTCAGATGGATTCAAGGCGTACCCTGAAAAGGTACCTCCTATCTATACCACATGTGAAAACATAGGCCACAGAGCCAAAGCATGCCCTACTACTGTGGAAGGACTCCTCCGTGCAGAACAAGATGATACAACCATGGAGGATTAAAGCAGTGATAGTGCACTAATTCCATATGCCTGAGGTGCTCTCACTGAGTACAAGGTCGTTGAGCCAGTAACTCACCAGGAGCGCAGAGAGGTCACACAGGCAAACAAAAAGGCAGAACGCCAGCGCAAGGAAGAAGAAGCTAAAAAGAAAAAACAGGAGAAGAAAGCAGCTGAAAAATCAACTAAAGCAAAAGACAGTGAAAGAATGGATTAGGATACACCTGAAGCTCCTCATGTCTCCGCCTCCAACTGCCAGCCCCCTGCAATAGAAAAAACTGCTGCGCCAAAGTGCCAACTTCCTAAAGAAAGTATGGACCAAGTGCGGCATCAGCCAAAAGCCCATCATCATACAGAAGAACCTGTGAACCACAGTCTTCAGCAAAAGCAATAACAGGAAAACACTCGTCCAGAATGGGTACACCCAGTTTTACCCATTAATAATAGTACTGAGAGATTTCTGAACCCCAACAAAGTATCATTAGGATCTGTTCCTGTGTCTAGCCGCCCCAGGGAGGCTGGTCACCAGGAATAGGTGGCCCAGGATACTTAACAATTGTGACAACAAACCTAGCAGGAGTTGGAGCGACCATGTCCCAGTTAATAAAGCTCCCTCTCCTGCAACATCTTCCAGTTGACATCTGGTGTTTACAGGAGCCCATATGTAATAAGGAGGATGAACCCATATGGCAAAGAACCCTTACACCACATAGAGTATTCCTGTCAGAGCGTACAGCAATAATTGTTAAGAAAAGCCTTCCTATTCATGCAGTTAGCTGTTACACCCTGTATGAAAAATGAATCATGATGCTAAACTTTACTTTGGAGGAAGCTTAGTATACCGTGCTAAATATTTATGTGCCAGTTTACCCTAACCAGAAGGAAGCATTCTGGACCTATATGAAAGAGCTCAAGTTCCCAGGACGAAGACTAATAGTTTTAGGGGACTTTAACTGCTATACCTCTCTAACACTGGACAGATGGACAGAGCCACTAGAGAAGTATACAGGACTCAAAGAGATGCAAGAAGCAATGGATAACCTAGAAGTAAAAGATACACTCCCATTTGATGCACCAAGGTTTGCCTCCATGACGAGGAACAATATAGAGAATGGAATACTAAAGTCAGCAACACGCATTGATGGGATATGGCTAGGAAAAGACTTTTCAGGTTTGGCGAAAAACCATACCACAAGGTCCTTAGACTGGTCAGACCACAAGCAAGTGAGCATTGAGATCATCACAAGCAAGCCAATACCCAGAGAAAGATGGAACAAGATCCTTCCAGCAGAAGAAGAATCCTTCTTTGTCAAAAGGACATTAGCAGAAGAAGTTCTAAAGCTCACAGTAAATGAAGCGCAGGGCTCATGGATGGACAAATGGGTTGAGATAAAGCGCAAGGTGGTACAGACGTATTGCTCAAAGGCAGGCGCACGCTGGAGAGCAGCCAAGTGCAAGGCAAGACGTGCCAAAGCTAGGCTGGAGCACCTTGAAAAGAACTGTCCACTATCAGGATACAGCACCAGCAGGGCAATTCAATGGTCCAAGGAAAAAGCAAAGGTAGTGTTGAGTAATTGACTGGACCTAATCGTCAGATAATTGATAGGGACATAATAAGGTTAGCTGTTTAGAAACTTATTATGGATTATATCAGATATTAGAGATTATGGACCAGGTATATTCTAAGCTTATGCAAAGCTTAGAATTCGCAGCCTAGCAATTTCACTTAATTATACTTGACTATGGTGACATGGGCTTGAGGGCTTTGTTGGTTAGGTCAAACTTAAATTTAAGTTTTGATTTAATGAGTTGGGCACGTGGGCTTTGTTAGTCTATGTCAAAATTAGTTTTAATATTGGTCAAGTTTTCAATCAAATTAATTACTAATTAGTGATATGAATTGCCTTGGTATGTGCTGCCAATTGCACATAAAAGTGAATTGGTTCAGTTATTTTGAAGGTATGATGAAACGCCATTTCAAGGTTGATGATGGTGTTTACTCTGACTCTGAGGCTGAGCATGATGCCCTGAGTCAAAATATTTGTAGACGTCATTACAAACTTTTTATGTGGCCAAGGGTCACTGAAAGTAAGGCGTCATGGGTAAGATGTGGTTAACATCAAACCCTATAAATAACTTTGCATTTACACTAATAAAATATCCTTTCACTACTGGATTTGTTTATAATTTAATTTATAAACTTTTTTGTTTAGTACATTCATTTTTTATATTAGTCAATTTTCACTTGGGATCAGTAGGATCAGGGCAGCATGCCATCGTCCAAGTGAAATGACAACATATACTATTGAAGTTCCAACAATAAGTTTTAAATTAAATTCTAAATCACCATCCTATCTGTGTCCTCATACAACAGACGCCTGAAACTCTGCCCCACGGACAAAGAAGGACCAGCCATCCATCTACAGCCCAAATATTCAACAGATAGACAAATTTGCTAAAAGATGCATAGACTTGGACCAACTCCATGCTGCGACCCAGAAGACTTTGGATGATGAAAGACCAAACAAATACTTCTTGGACAAGTTTAAGACCTGACATATAAAAACACAACTTGGCGCAGTTAGAGATAAGGAAGGGATATTAAGCAAGAACCCTGAAGAAACTGCAAAATTTTGCCATAAATTCTACTCCAACCTGTTTGCATCAGAGAAAGAGACCAGCCGTTCACAGCGCCAGAGTTCTTTGACATCCCTTTCACTGCAGAAATAATGATACCCTTGATGGAACCTGCAACAAGTGAGGAACTTAAAGATGTTATAAAAAATCTGCCAAGGAGGAAAAGCCCAGAACCAGATGGTCTACCCTACAAGTTTTATTGAAGGAACTGGGATATCATCTGTGAAGTAATACTAAATATCATCAAAAAGTGCTTGAGAGAGGGTAGCCTTCTACCAGATGGAGGAGCTAGCTATATGATCACGCTATTCAAGAAAGGAGACCCAGAGAACCTAGCCAACTGGAAACCTATAACTTTAGCTAAATCAGATGCAAAAATATTTATTAAACTATTGGCATCAAGGCTAGAGAAAGTCGCTACAAGCAACATCTCAGATTATCAGCTTGGGTTTATTCCCAACAGACAGATATAGGATAATATTCACCCAATAGCCAATGCAACCCGCAACCCTATAGCAAAAGGGATACTCTGCTTCCTAGACCAAGAGAAGGCCTATGAAAGAGTAGACTGGAAATATGCTACTGCAGCAATGACCAGAGCAGGACTTGACCCCAGGTTTATTCAATGGACAGCAAAATACTCATCTTCCTCATCTATAAAGTTACTTGGCCCTGGGTTTATCACAGACCCTATCTTACCAAGTCGTGGCTTTAAACAAGAGGATCCACTAAGCCCATTGTTATATAACTACACCCTGGATCCCTTACTTAGGGCACTGAACCACCAGCTAACAGGAGTCAAAGTCTATGGCCAAGCCCCTGTCAAGTGTCTAGCCTTTGCTGATGACTGTGTGGTGGCAGCATCAGGTGTTAAAGATGTAAAAAGGATAGAAAAGTTGTTTGCCCAATATGAAGCTGCTAGCCAAGCAAAGCTTAATATCAACAAATTGCAGGTCATCCACTTGAGAGGCAAGCCTATCAAACCCCCATGGGGTGTGGATGTCACTACAGACCCAGTTCGCCATCTTGGAGTCCTACTAACGAAGGAAGGAACCATGGATCAAGTAATGGAAGAAAATCTATTTAAGTTGATGAACATGAGATTCAATAGCTTTGAGATCAGAGATGTAGGTGTTATGGGAAGGGTCAATCTGATCAACACCTTCATCACATCCAAAGCAACATACCTTGCACACATTGTCCCCTTCTCAGAGAAGTTCCTGTCTAAGGTGGAGGCAGCTATCCAACGCTGGATATGGGGAACAAGCCATTCACCAGTGACAATAGACAGGCTATATGGGAGTAGAAGTACCGGTGGGATGGGCTTGATTAATATAAGAAAGCTCTTCAACTGAATCTTTGGAAAGTTTCTAATTCCAGTGATGCTTCCACCACTAGAAAATCAACTACACTGGGCCCAAGCAGCAAGAACTATCTTTGCACAAAGCCTTGGATTTAGGTCACCAACATCCCCAGAAGTGATGAACAAATACCTTCTTGGGTGTGAGAAAGCAATTGGCCCAAGAAGGCTAGATGATTACTGGAGAAAAGTATTAGCAATTATATGGCATAATAATTGAAAACTAGAAGAGGAAGTACAATTTTATGTTACTTATAAGAGCATCAAAATTAACCATGATGAAATGGTACCACAAATTCCAGAAAGGATTCAGCAACCAGAAATTATGCAACTTAATCATTTTACAAGTTTAATAGCTCCAGAAATGATTTGGGCATTGTGTTTCAATAGAATATTACCACCTCGTATTCAAGTCAACACTTGGAAGGTCCTTCATCATGTTTATAGAACAGCAGACCGTGGTGATCCAACCAAATCAGCATGCCTTCACTGTGGCCAATTTGATGACACACTGCATCAGTTTGTACACTGCCAGAAAGCAAAAACCATTTGGAAGAGTCTTGCAACCCTCACTGGAATTAGTACATTTGCTGATTCACAGCTGCATGATTCTCTCAATTGGTTTTTTGCATCTGGTCCCAACACTATTCATTTCCAAATCAGGTTGACTCTATTTTCAATCACAATTTATATTATTCATTTAGCATTTGTAAGTGCTTTAAATGGCTTAAATTGGACAAATTTAGAGATCAACAATAGGGTTTCAAAATTAATTATTGAAACCTTTTGAATTGCTTTATTTGGTCAATCCAAGGTTGAATTATGCTGTGCCAGAATCCAAGAGTGGGGAACCATCCCATTTCTAGAAATTGACAAAGCAACCCAAACATGCCATATTAGAGAAACAATTGACCCACCCCCATCCAATTCCCCACTAGTTTGGATTCCGCCCCACCCTCCACCCTAATTTTATATTTTTATTTTTATATTTTACTGAAAGGACTGATAAGTAAGGTCTCATGGTCCTCTTATCTAGAATAAAGTGTAATATCTGATATAATATCTATTTTAACAGATCAATAAGTAAGGTCTCCTGGTCCTCTTATCTTGAATAAAGTGAGTATATGATATATCTTCCAAACTACTAAATCAACTTCTACTTAACTTGCCAAAAGTATTTTATTAATTAGGTGAACCAAATTAGGCAGGGTTTTAAAATATATGAACCTAACATCCAAATGCCCATGCTTCTCTACAGTGTTTAAAGTTTATCAGATGATAAGCTCATATTGTAGCCTATAGGCTATGCCAGAACTACCCTTGAGCCACTCAGACTAACAGCTTTGCTGTTGCCCTTGTGGCTGGTGAGCTGATTATCCTAACTACTTAGTCTACTTAAACTCTGTAACTGGTTTTTGTTGAGTTTCAGGTGAGCAATTTGGTGAATTATTAGATAATATTCACCAATTCTCACCCACTCACCCAAATAGATTGACTATATCAGACTTGAAGGTTTTAGATGTCAGTCAGTACATAGGTACATCAGTGAAATTTTTTTATAAAGTAGATATTTTATCTCTTCCCCTGTAAGTAAAATAAAGTTTATGATATCCCCCTTATTTGTTGGAGACTAAATTTTGATTGTGGAACATAAATCCCAGTAGACAAAAGTTTTATATTGATATGACTTTTTAAAATCAATAATATCTAATTTTAAAAGGGTTTTTTTACTATTATCTGTAGATAAGATCTTGACTCTTGACTATATAATATATAGGCCTTGCATGAGATTTTTAATAATTATAGAAATTGGATCAAAAGGAGATTTTTTCAAATCAGACTAACCATGGGATGGTACATCAAAATTAGGAGAATAACAACTTGAAACTTGAACAGTTTTAACTATTATAGAAGTTTTAACTGCCTTTGGATTTAGAATTAATAATTTTTGGGGTTTTCCAACTTGATAAATGTTAAGGTTGGACTAACTTAAGCTTTACCATTAGGAGCCTTTGGCCTGGCACCTCAATTAATATGCAAATGGCGTGAATTGAACTTATGCCTTCAGGTTGGAACTTGGATACCCTATAAAACAAAAGGAAGGCAGTCATAAAAAAGCTTCTTACCCATTAATATCTGTCCCTTTGTCCACCTGTCCTAAGTATTTTACCTATTTGTCATTGGTATTATATATTTATAGGTTGCATTATTATAAATAGGATGATATGGGCAACTGTGAAGCTGCTAGTCCAAATAAACAAATATGTTTGAGGCAGATGGACTAGGGGACCAACTCAACCAAAACACAATATATGGCTAAATTTATTGCGGCTATCTCCCTCATGATCCGACATTAATTTGGATCAACATTAGAAGTCCCAAACTCAGCAGCCTATGATGCGAGGTAGTCCAAATAAACAATTGCAGTTAAGATTGATAACCCTTGAATTAAAAGCCTAATCAATTAAGACTCGAGCGGCATTCAATTTAAATTACAAGTATCCCTATTAGATTTATATCTGAATCTGTTACAGATTCACAGAGCTTTTACATATCTACTGAGCTAAAGTTCATTTATAAAAGGATTTGATCACGCGAACTTTTCACTAAATTTAAAGCCAACTCTCATTTATACTTGCTGCAACCGATAACTCATCATCTTTTTCTGTTCTATTTATAATGAGTTCTCCAGAATTTAATGAACATCCTGGTTCTGGGAAGGGTGAGTTTTCAGACTTGGATATCCTTAATTACATGCAAAGAGTCAAAGATGACCATGCTGTAAGTCAACCTTTAGTTGGTATCAAGGAACCAATATCTAATCTTGCCGAGGAATATGCCAATGGTTCAGAAATTTATCAGAAAAAAATCGATGTAACTAACTTTGAATAGGATTCTTCTTCAAACCTTTTGTACCGTTTCTCTAAAGTTCTTATCTAGTTTCTACCAGAATATTAATTTTTATCCTTAGCCTTATGTGTTTAAAACTTGTTCTCATTGAAAATTTACCTAAGCAATTTTAGACTCTTTCAAGAAGCTTTGATAATTTTCGGCGTTGTCGTGGCGATGGTAAGTTTAAACTATGCAAGTTTATATTGATTTCTTTATTTTTACCTGTTTGCCAACTACTAACTTTTCTTTTTGCGCGATTTACCAGGAAACTGTTTTTATCGAGGTAATATAATTTCTTTATAAGCTGGCTTGCCGTTTGCTTTCGTTTACTATGGTCTTAATCAGAGCTCAGATCTATCTGTATATAATGCTATTATATCAAATTTTTGATTTAAATCTAATGTCATATTTTGTTTGTTTAGCTATTGCGTTCAGTCTATTTGAAAAGTTGTTTTTGGGAACATCTGAAGCTCATCTAAAGTTTACTAAACTCATTGAAAGAAGTTTTGATGTTCTTATACAAGCCGGGTTTCAATCTATTGTCGTCGAGGACTTTTTTGAGGAAGTTATCAGCCAACTCAAAAACTTTAGCCCTTCTGAATATAGTCCTACAAAGCAAGGTGAATTGCTGCATATGTTCCAAAAAGATGATGTTTCCAACTCTATCATCGTTTATCTTCGTTTCTTAACCTCGGCATATCTTAAACTTCATTCTGAGGAATACTATCCTTTTATAATGGATGATCCAAGCCTAGTTCAATTTGAAGCTAGTAGTAATCCGAACGGATTTCACCCATTGATCATTTTTGTAACATAAATATTGAAGCCATGGGGAAAGAATCCGATGAAATACACATCACTTTACTGTCAACGGTTTTAAAGGTTAAAGTTCAAGTGGCTTATTTGGATGCACGGTCTTCTGATGATTCTCTGACTGCCAATATTTTGTCCTATCCAGCCTCAGATCTAGACGAGTTCTGCCTTGATTCGCCTATAACTCTTCTTTATCGTCCAGGGCATTATGACATTCTTTATTGTAGAGGAAGTTTTTGATGCTAGGCTTTACTAAGAAAATTAGCTTCTTTGAGAGTTAGCTCCAATGTCATAAAGCAACGTCTTATGATGTTATTATAGCATCCTTTAACCAAAGTTATAACTTACTAGCTTTTGCCCACAGCTTCGCCCGCATTATCTTTTTCTTCATTAGGTATCATAATATTTTAAAATCATTTTTCATTAAAGTATCTTTTTATATTCTGTGCAGAATTGCTTCTATTTGAAGGTTTCTAATTGTGACACTACTTGCTTGTTTCTTGCCACGAGCTATATAAGTTTGCTATTTTTGAGATATTATAGTAAAAGTTGATATCGAATATATTTTAACGTTAGTAAATACATAAAAATGCTTTAACAAAAGAGTTATATATAAAAGCAGTAAAAGTCATTTAATTTAAAAAGAATTTAAATTAAAAGGCTTTTTAAAGTTTGAAAAGGTTCCTATAAGAATAATGATATAAATTTTATAAAAGCTCAGAATAAAAAATAGTATCACTTTGATATTGTAGAATGGTTCTAAGGGATCGATTTTTATGAAGCAATATTCTTTGAATATAAGTCGAATTAAAATATGATCGTAGTAAATAGTCTTGAAGCTTGGTTTTTGAGCCTGAATAGTTATTTAAATAAAAATTTAATGGTTTGGCTTTTTAGATGATTTCATGTTGGGTATGCTATATGCTTAACTAACTTACAATCTATTACTATTTTACTTCACTTTCAACATTTTGCATTTCGATTTCAACATTTTACAAATCAATTTCAACATTTTACACTTCAACTTCAACATTTTATATTTTAATCTCAACACAATTTTTAGTGATATTTTTATTTTATTATTCCAACTGAAATAGTGCAAGCATATTAATTCCCACTCTTTTTTGTATGCCATTTTTCCTTCAATTTCAACATCTTGCATTTTGATCAACATTTTGCATTTCAATTTCAACATTTCATATTTCAATTTCAAAAGTATACTTCAATTTCAACATTTTATACTTTAACTTCAATATTTTATATTTGAAATTCAATATTTTTAGTCTTTATGATTGCATCATATCTAGTTCTAACTACAGACTCATTGATTTCCTCAGCATCGGTATTTTCTTTTGGTAGATTATGATTTGACATAAGGGATTTACAAATATTTTTTATGTGAAAAAAGGGTGGGTAATAATATGCTCACACTATTTCAGCAGAAATAATAAAATAAAATCACCAAAAATTGTGTTGAGATTAAAATATAAAATATTGAATTTGAAGTATAAATTGTTGAAATTGATTTGTAAAATGTTAAAATTGAAATGTAAAATGTTGAAATCAAAATATAAAATATTGAAATTGAAATGAAAAATATTGAATTTTGTTTGCAAAATGTTGAGAAATTTATTTGCAAAATATTGAAATTGAAGTAAAAAAGGTATATAAAAAATATTTGTATATCCCTTATGTCAAATCATAATCTACCAAAAGAAAATACCGATGCTGAGGAAATCAATGAGTCTGTAGTTAGAACTAGATATGATGCAATCACTAAAACTAAAAATATTGAAATTGAATTATAAAATATTGAATTTCAAATATAAAATATTGAAGTTGAATGTAAAATGTTGAAATTGAAGTGTAATATTGAAATTGAAACACAAAATGATGAAATTATAGTATAATATTGACCAATGCCCCGAACTGAGATAGCGAATACCAAATGTGGTCCATGGAGTTCCTGGCCTATCATACACTGCACATGGAGGTTTTCTGGATTTTATCCTCCTTTCCTATTTTCTTCACTTCCCTAATTGGTGCAATATCATCCCCAGGTCGGCCCACCTCAAATAAAATTATAGTATAATATTGAAATTGAAATATAAAATGTTGATATTGAAGTATAAAATATTGAAATTGATTTGTAAAATGTTGAAATCAAAATGCAAAATGTTAAAATCAAAATGCTAAATGTTGAAATAAAAATACAAAATGTTGAAATCAAAGTAAAAAGGTATATATTCAATAAATTAATTGTTGGACCATCTAGTACTAAAAAAATAAATTAATTGTTGGTATATGACAAAAACTTGTACTCTGTTTAAAATGAAAATTTTTCATACTTTAATATATTGTTACCAGGTTTAAATCTTTAGTTAGAATTTTATTTTATTATTAATGTAGCAAGTATTATGTAAAAATTGGGCACTTTCCATACTGGTTACATGCATACTTTAAGGTTGCTTATATGAGTTCTGCATCCTACTAAGATTATGTACAATTGCCTACCAATGCCCCAAACTGAGATAGTAAATAGCAAGGCGGTCCATGGAGCTCCTGCCTTATCAGAACATTGCATGTGAAAGTTTTCTGGGCTTATCCTCTTTTCCTATTCCAATCCCCCTTTAATTGATGCAGTTTCATCCTTAGGTCAGCCCATCTTAGATATTATATACAATAACTCCTTCACAAGATTACTTTACCTGATAGAGGTTATTTCAAGAATGGTGCAGAGATATGGATTTGTATTCAACTTAAGAAAGTAATCCTTGAGCTTTAGGTTGTATTAATATGTAATTAAATTTTTATTTTTCTTGTATCATATTATATATATATATAATAAAATTTGTCTTAAAATCAAGGCTTATATGCATCTATAATCTCCCTCTTCAATACCAGAAAATCTCAACTTTTTGCCAATCTAGTAATTTATGTTGGTTTCTTGATGTTTTATTTTATTTTATGAGTTAACATCATATATCAGACTTTTGCTCACCTATTTATTGCACTTCTTTTAGCTAGGAACAATATCAGTTTTTAGTCAGCTTAGTTTTGAACATTATTATAAGTAATTTAGTGCTATTAGTTTAGCTATATAAAAGCTTAATTTGGAAATAACATACTTTTAACTCCCCTAATCTTGCAACTTTTATATAACTGAAAGTAGGCAAGTCACTACTTTTTTCTTACTAAAAGTTTAATATTTCATTTATTGGTTGAGTTAAGTATATTCACATGTTGCATCTTTACTATTAACAGAAGAGAAAATTATTTTGTAATAGCAAAGTAAATAAAAAAGTTTCATTTTTAGTTAAGTTAATTTTTTTATTATCTAAAGTTTTTTTAATTAGATTTTATATAGATTTTTAGTTAAAAAGTTGTCAGACTGTCATTAACTACAGTAAAAATACTCAACTATTATATTTTGGTCATTATATCAGTGCTAAATTATAATTATCCAATATTTTTAGTAATATGTCTTCCAAACTAACCAAAAGGTATTAAATAACAGGCTATAATTTATTAAGGTATTAATATTAAGAAAAATTAAAATATTATTGCTAGCTATTAAATATACTTTTTATAATTTTAGTAAATAACTAGAATACCAGTGGGTAGTTAAATGTCATGAAACAAGTAAAGATCAACTAAAACCAATACAAGCTATACCTATACCATATTTGGATTTAGATCTTTAATTTTTCTATAAATGATATAATCATAACTGTAGGCAATAAACGTTTTATTTTGCTCAAATGTTAATAAATTTGATGCCCATTATTTAGTTAATTTGCTATTATTATATCTAGAAGTCTATCTAGAAGACTCAGTTTTAATGTAACTGTATATAGGTGCTTGTGTCTAATGAGGTAATTTTACCATTTAAACTTTAGCTTGCAATCAAGTTCCCAAGTTAAACTGTTCATTAATTTTATATCCTTTATGGCTCATAAATTATCTAAAATAATCTATGCATATTGGATATAGGATTTCTGGCAGATGAGATATGATATGGTGGAAGGTTGCACAGGAGTTATTACCCACTTATGCAATGGGAGGTTGATATGATGATTGCCATCCCTCAAGAAATATAATAAAATTATAAAATAGTAGCAGATAGCTTCTATGACAATGAACTTATAATTTAACAGCAAAGTTGCACTACTGTTAATCTTAGGGATCTACACAAAATATGGGTTCCACTGCAGAGTTACAATATGGCTTACTATCCTAAAACTCTCCTCCTAATTTTTGTTTTTCTTTTTCACACTCACCCCTTTGTCCACTTTATGGTCTATCTGGCTCAGCAAACTCAGCTTCTCTAAATCCCTTAATACTCATTTCATCAAAGGATGTTCTGGCAGAATCCCTATAACAATTCCCATTAAATTATTAATTATCCCTCTATCTTGATTCTGGTGGATAGACAATAATCTTCCAGTTGATATTTTAGGCTTATTGCCCAGTTATACATAATTTCCAGACTTTGATCTATACAACATTTTCAGAAATTTTGTTATAAAAACACTATAGTTTTGTTTTTTGTATAGTTATAAGGTATAATTTAAGTGTTTATATTTGAATTGGAGATGAAAACCAACTATAGAATATTTTTTTGTTTTATCATGAGTCAATGTTTTATATTTTACTAAATTTAGTATCTACCAATTATTCTTGACCATATTTGTTTTTAATACTTTCTGGCACTTAATGGTTATTTAATTGATTTCTTTTTGCTTTATTTATAAGATATTTAAAAAAGATCTGCTTAAAAATCTTAATTTTTCTCATTCTAATTTGGTATAAAGTACAAGATTGTCTTTATTTAAATAAAAGTTATGTGTTAATAAAATTTTGCAACTTTTCAATGCATTATATTCACTATATAAAATTTATAGCTATAGATAAATTATGCTAGGAAAGCAATGTTAAATTTAAGTATATATCATTTAAAACTGTTAATTTTTTAGTGTTACAAATTAAAATTTATTTCAAAAATTAATTTTATTATAGCTAAGTTTATCTGTAACCTTTATTTATAATATGTAGATTATAGTTATTAAAGTAGTGTCTTTACATAAATTAGGCTGCACTGTCTAGAAAGTTTCTATATAGTTTAGATTTAAAAGAGCAGTTATATATACCATTGACTATTTACATTATAATGTTAAAATAATACAATTTTATATACATTTTAATACTTAAACAAGTAGTAACATTTTACTATTATATAAAAGAAACACATTTTCACCTGTGAAGGCAAAAATACTTGTTATTACAAGTGACACAATTGAATTTTATGATATCAACATTTATCATAACCTTTTTCCTGTTTATGCTAGTATATACTATATAACCTTTAACTTATAAAATTTAATCAAACTAGTTCACTTCTCAAAATTGAAAATTTTTATATAAGTTTATTATCTTAGCTGTTGATCTAATAAAATTATTCTAAACTAAAAAAGTGACAAATCTATCTAATTTAATTAAACCTAAGGTGCAGAAACCTCAATAATATACCAGCATAGCTGATATCTAAGTGAAGGCTGTTCTAGAAGTGAACCTAAATTAATTACCAGAGTAACTTATTTTTTACCTTTTTAGTGACATATGGTGATATTTGTTTATGAGGAGGGGTTAAATGAGCTATGGCGTTAAATGACTTCATAATAGAATTTTTCTTACCTATTTTCAAACTTTTGTTTGTTAGATGCAGAAAATATGTATTTATCTTTTTATTTTACACTTAAAGTTAATTTAATGTTAAATTAAACTATACTAACTTTATGCAGTCAATAGATCAATTAAGGCACCAGAGAGATTGCCTCTTGTTACTAACCAAATTTTAGGTCTGGATTGGAATAAGATAAAACAGGGCTGATTTTGCAGGTGCTTGAGCACCTAAAACAACAGAATCAGACTGCAAGGTGATGCTCTACTTTTCTAAATTTAACAAAATAAAAATTGAAAGGGGGATAGGGTGGCCCAGTGCTAGAGTATGGACTCAATAACCATTGCCTTCCAAGTTTAATCCTGGTAGATGAACTTTGGGTAGGGAAAAATTTAAGATTGTGTTGGAATTGTGCACCATTGCCCTGAATTGAGATAGCAAATAGCAAGGTGGCTATGGAGTTCCTGGTCTATCAGAACGCTGCATATGGAGGTTTACTGAAATCTATCCTCCTTTTCCATTAATTTCAATTTTCTCAATAATTGGTATGATATTGCTCCAGATCAGCACACCTCAGATAAATAAAATGTGAAAAGGGGTTCTGAGCCTCTTGGTTTTTTAAAAGGAGGGTGAGAGAATCTCAGAGTTGTCAGGACAATGTACTTGAAAAGGTACTCAGAAGTTTATACCATTATTTTTAAAACCTTTAGTGGCACAACTCCATTAATTTTAATATTTATTACAAAAATAAGATCTTTTGGAAAGTATTGATATGGAAAAATAAAAATAATTAACACCCTACCATTAGCAAGGTGTTGGGTTTCATGTTGTGCTGAGGAGGGAGAAGTTACTAATCCAAAAATTGATATTAAGAAAAGAGCCAAATTTCTCTACTATGATTAATAGTTTTGAACATTAATTTTTCATTCAGTAATATTGGGTATCTTTGCCTCAATCAATTCCTCATAGTAGCAATATCAGCTAAGGGTCTCACAATATACTCAGGATTATATAAATTTGATATTTTCAAATTTGTTCTGACAATATTGAGATTAGTGATGGGTTCAGTCCTCATTTAGACCTTTTCCCTTCAACTTATTATCTGAATTTGACTTACTAAATTTGTTTTCTATATTCAGGTTGGCTTCTGGTTTGCCCCCTGTTGGGACAGGGAATGGGGACTGTGGTGTAAGGCTTTCTAACATTACATAATATTCACAGAGTTGTATGAATCTTAAGTCAAACTCTGCAGATTCAGAGACTAGGATGAGTTAGAGCCAAGAAGTAAGTTGATGGAAGGCACATGGCAAGCAGAGAGGGGCAGCCGCTATTCATCTCTTATCAAGGGTATGGCCTAGGTGCCATATATGTAAAAGGTAAGGCCTTGGGGTTAGAGCCCTTCTTGGGCTTGAAAGGGTTCAAAAACCTTTCCAACTTATTTTCAGATTCTGCAGCCCTTACACCAAAGGTAACTAAATACTTTTGTTTTGCTCACCTCAAGCTTAACATCACATAAATAGGGTGTGAATTAACTAAATTTTTATAGCAAATTTTATTAATAAATATAGTTTAGATAAGATGAAAAAATAGAAAAATACATGAGAAGGATTTAACTACAGTACACTTAAGATTTAGCAAATATAGAGTTTAAAAATATCTTATATAAAAAACTAGAACTTACTAGTTTTGTTTCAATCAATACTTATATTAAAAATTAAAACTTTTGAGGTAACTATATTAATCTTTATCATATATCCAATATGTCATTTTTGTAATGTATCTTCTGTCATTAAATTATCTAACAGATATTAGAGTCTTTTATTCTTATAATACTAATAATTCAAGAAAAAATTAGTTTTTTCTCTAAAGCTTAAAATTTTTGTATACTTAGTAACTTATCATGCAAGCAGAAATTTAGCAATTTGTAAACATGTTATCCATTTATTTTAATGAGAGTAATAATCTTATGTTTAAGGGGTGGAAGGCAAGTCAGTAGGGCATATGGATACCAACCTGAAGATTGTGGGTTTGATTTCCGCCCTTTGCATATTGATTGGGGTGCCAGCTGAAGGAAGCTATTGGCGGTTAGTAGGTCTAATAACACAAAAACCTTACCTGTGATGTAACCAGAAAAATCTGAGTCCCAATCTGGAGATGGAAAAACTTTCTACAATGGAGTTGACCCTGCTCAGGTTTCATGTCAATACTTTTTTTCTCTATTTTGGTAATGTCTGTCCCCTGGTCAGCTTGCCTCATATAAATATAAATAATCTTATGCTTAATTTTATTTTTTGTTATCAAGTATTATGAAGCATTATTGCTGATCACTATATAGGGTTGACTTTGCAAAAACTTTTTCTTATAATTATATATATGCTAACCATTAACACTAGGCTTAAACTACTATATCATAAAAAATAAACAATTTAGCTTTAGTAAGCTTGTACTTGATACTCATGTTACTAATTATGCTCTTGTATAACTTTTAATATTTTAAATTTCATTTAGATTTTATACTTGTTTTAATGATGATTGTAATACCATTTATCAAGGTATTTATATCAAAAAAGGTTTATATATTGGTTACTACCAGAACCTGATAATTGAATAACATAAAAAATAAGGTTGTTAAACCAAAGAATCAATGAACCTAGTTCTAAAAAGGCGTCCATTACTCCTTTGAATTATCAAAATAAATCTCATTATGTCAACTCATAAATAAAGTGAAGTAATGGAGGAAGTGATAGAGTATAAAAAAGCTGAAGCACCCCAAATGTAGAAGTCAAATGAAACAATGTGCTTACCTTAGACATTAAAAACTAAATTTGACTTCAGAGAACTGTAAAATTCTTAACTGAGTTTAAGTAAAATAAAAATATGTTACTTGGCGCATATAGTTCTTTCATATGAGACCCCTAAGGATCTTTTAATATCATATAATTTTACTAAAAATTGGCTCAATGATTCCATTAAATTGTTATATATTACCAGAGCTTTGATGTTGACTTAGAAATAAAATAAAAAATTTAGACTGATCCATGATAACTGATCCACTGTGAAGCTTATTGTATTATAAAATAATTTAAACAAAATTTTGATAACCAACAAATCACGTTTGAGCAATCAGAGAATAAATAAATCAAATTATAGTTTTTAAAAGATTTGGCATAAGTTCCTTGGACAAATCTATCATAATTTTTAAGATTGATTGTCAGTTACACCAGAAAGGAAATCTTGGAGAGGAGCTAAGCAAACTATGGGCCCCTAGAAACCTATGCCAATTTGGTGATTTTAGGCGGCCTGGGGTTTTCTTAGCTGTAAAGTATATAAACTTCTAGTGTGATACTATCAGGTTTTCATTTATTAGTAAGATAATCAAGTATTCATCATCAATAAGTATAATAGGACTTAGCATCTTAATTGAGAAGACTGTGCTTTAAGAGAACTATGTAGCAATTATGAATTAAAATATAGTAGTGTAAAATCTGCCGTGTATAGATATCTACCTTTTAATAACAATACCTTATGTCTTTGTGTGTTTGCTTTCAAGGAAAGCTATAATCATTCTGCTTTCCCATTGTATAAGTGTGCCTGAACCCTGTGCTACTATCCAACAGTATCTTAGTTAAGTGAGTCACCAGCGGATTCTGACAGTGGTTGTCAGGCGAACACCAAGTAAGAATTAGACTGGCCTGCCAGCCCAGATGCCAGAGCATCCAAACAGCAAACCAGATTGCCCAGGGCACTGCTGCTGATATGACAAATATGGAATTGGGACAGAGTCCCACCAATATCTGCTGGTGAGCCAGAATTTTATATAGGCACAAAATAAAGTACCAGATGCACATGGCCGTTAACCCTGAGGGGTATGAGAACTTCAGTGGATAAGGAGGCTTAATTTTTAACATGTAAAAACTAATTTTTTGGGAAGAATTTTAATGGAAATTTAGAAAAGAAAAATTGACCAACAATTTTCTCAGTGCAATTTGACTGATTAAATAGTAGTCAATTTGGGGAAAGCAAAGCCAGGATTGGGTCCCTCAAATTTGACCTAACCTGCAAATTATTTGGGAATGGGCAGGTTAATTTCTTGGGAACTGTCATTGTAAAATTCAGCAGCGGGCCAAGTCACTGTTGGTTTGACCTCAAATGCCTGAACCAAAGCTCAACTATGTTTCTGAAAGTTGGTGTGATGGCGTTTAGCCTGACAAGCGGTGGGAATCCCCCAAGGCCACCCCACATAGGGGTGGACCCATTTAGTTGGGAACGGGTTTGGGATGCCCAACCTGCCCATGCTCAGTCGCTGGGCCATTCGTTTGGTCAATGGCATTGCATTGGGCGCAACGCCCTATTTGTCAGCAGGAAGCTGCCAATTGGGGGTGATGCCTGCCAGATTTGGGAGGGGAGAGATTTTTCCAATTGTCATGTTAATTGAATTGCAACCGTCAGGCATTCCAGCCAATAGATCAGTCTTCATACCTTTTTGACCATTTAAAATCTGAGCATCAGGTAGATTGCTGCTCAAATTGGTTGCAATCAATTTTATTTTGGCAATCTCAGCGCAGATTTCACTGATTCCTCATACCAGTTCTGCCAAGGTTAGTGTAGGTACTGGAAATGGGGTCTGAAGTGGGAGAGCTGTTACCCAGCGCTCATCTACTATGTGAGCGAGATCGCCCTGAGTAATGAGGGGTACAGCCATCCTCTTTGGTGCCTTTCTACTCAGAAATGGGAAATTGGCCCAGTCAACACCCAGAGAACGTTCCCCAGGACTTACAGTGGTGCTCACTACAGGGGGCCTACTAATTCAACTTGTCAAATATCTTATATTAACTAAAACCAAGTCAGATTACTTCATTTCTAACAGCATTCCTTTTAGCAATTTTTTTCAAAACATGTTGTTCTTTGAGAAATTGTAAGCAGGGAGCTCATGCAAATGTGAGAGGAGGAGAAATTTCTTCACAGAAGAAACTTCTTCCAACTAGGAAGAAATGTCAATGAAAATACAGTTGTTTGCTTGTCCTTAATTAGAATTTATTGCAACTAGTGATAAGAACTAATGTCATTCCCAAGCAGTTTAAAAGCATAATGGAATGGCTCCTTAGAAAATCCAGCTTGACTTAAAAAATTGAATAAAGTATCTATGAATTGTTTTTCCACAAGTGTGATCAAAAACAACATTATATTCTTTTTATGGATTACCCTGAATCAACTGCCACTGGCTTCAAAGAAGGCTTAATTTGAAGCAGTGTATGTTGGAGTAACTTTCATTAACGTACGGCCATCTATCCACCGCTCTTACAAGTTCTGGGCAGCCAAAATTTTCAGATACCTACGTAATGAAATTCATAAAAGTTCACAGGACAACAGCCACATTCTTCTGGCTTGCCTTGATGGCGCTTTCCTTGAAGTTTATAATGCAGTAATACAAACTCAAGGGCACATAATATAAAACATAATTATATAAATAAACTTGGCCTACAGTTACTTTGTAAGCTAACACTAGATGTGGATGACCTCATAACTTGTAGAGGGCTGACTAACAAATGGATCTACAATGTCATAATTCTTGGAGTTACTATTAAGAATTTCATGCAGGTAATGACTGATTGTGCAACTGGAATTGATTCCATTGTAGCACATCTACAGGAACAAATTTCTATTTACCCCTTGGGTACAGATTTATTTGAAGAAATTCTTGTGTTTGGAATAAATTTATTTTGCTGATGTGCGGAACATTATATAAAGGCAGTAGATTTTGTGTGAAAATTCATTTATTTGAGCAATATATTATTTAACTGAGGTAAGCTGACCAGGGGATGGACATTACTGAACTAAAACTAAAATCATAATAAAAAATCAAAGTTTTAAACAAAACGCCCAAAATGGATGGATTAAATGAATCATACCTAACAAATATCCAACCAGGTGGGTAGAGAAAACTGCTATCCCTCCACGTGGATGGGGAGGGGGGATTGGGGGGCTTGTCTTTGGCCGCATCCATCTCATCCCAGAGTAGGGTGCGTGTTAAGGCTGATAGTAAGGGTGTGGGGGCATTGGCGGTATGGGGTTCAATATCCTTGATGACTGGAACTTCTGAATAGTTGCCAGCCAACATAATTCCAACGATATATGTGGCCAAAGCATCTTCAGCTTTGAGGAGGGCGTCTAGGAGTTTAATGAACGTGGCAATGTTGGTTTGGGTTATTTTTTCTTTCAGATTCTGTGCTGCTGTTACCACGTTCTGGATGGCTTCAGTGACGTTTTTGTGTAAAGTTTCATATTGATCTTACTTTGTATAGTAAGATCTTTGGGAATAACAGGAGGTGGAATTCCTCCTGCAAGTGCAGCCACAGATTTGGTGGCAGCTTTGTGAAGTGGACAGCAATCTGGTGTGGCGGCTGCTTCTACTGCAAGCTGGTGGTCGCTGTAGAATGGTTTGGCATTAGGTTGTGGGACATATTTCTGAGGCGGGAATTTTGCATCCCATTCTGCATTACAGAGCCTCTCAACTTGCAGTGACGGTTCTTCAATGATGTTACCTGATTTGTCAATTTCATCCAATAATTCCCATGGGTTTTGGTTGAATTGGATTGGGGAATCAGCATACGGTTGAGGTTTGTTGATTCATTTGTGGATGTATGGGATCAAACTGGGATCCAATCTGATGTTTGATTGGATGAATTATTTATGGTATTTGGGGGGGGGGGAAACGGCTGATTGGTGGCTGCAGGTGCAGCTGCTGCATCAGGCTTTGGGGGTGGAGGAGGTAGGATTGTGCCCCATAATTGAAATTGTACAGGGTGGGAATCAGATTGGAGGTCAGTGGATGAGTCATCCAATCCGTCTGATGTGGTTGAGTAGGGAAATTTGCATTTCGAGTGGTTTGACTTGAAACATGATGGACAGATCATCCGCCCGCCCTTGATGTGGGCCCAAAACGGATGGTTGGGTGCTGAGGGAATAACGGTGTGCGGCAGAATTGCTGCCACAATTTTACTAAATTCAGGGCTTATTGTGGCATATGCCCAAGGCCCAGCAAGTTGTGTGGCCCCATTTGGGACCACAAATTGTAGGATGGGGTTGGAGCCATAGGCTGCCAAACCATCCATCAGCTCCTGGTGGAGCACTTCAGGGGGAGGTGAGTGGGCAGGCCAGCAAACTGGACCACCAAAGTGGTGTCCGCTGAGATCTGAGTTTGAGTTGTGGGGAGAGGGGTGCCCTGGAATACCAGGAGCACAGTTGTTGCAGTAGCAGTGTCAGCTTTGCAGGTGAAGCTGAGGTCAAAATACCCCTTGTAGGGGTGGAAATTGATAAATCCGGTGGGTATCATCACCACCTGTGCCATTTCAATAATGGCTTGGCCGTGGTATGGGAATAGTTTCCCATATTTGACCCTTAGGCTGTAGCGCATGTTGCTCCAGGGGAGCGCTAGGGGGCAGCGAGGTACCACTTGGGTATGAGCAAGGTGGGCGTCTAGGTACTTGGGTGGAATGAATTGGCCCTTGGGTTTGGAATGACTGGGTGAACCAGTCCTAGTGCATTTTCCTGCCGGATGGAAAATGGTGGGGGAGTTTCGCCACTGCCCCATGCTGGAGCAGCCAGCGGAGAATCTGAGGACATCAGAGAAAAACTACTATGGGCGAATACAATTTGCTTTTTAAATTCATGTAATTTGGCTTATAAAGTTACGCTGAACAGAAAGAAAGGTTATTTGAGCAATATAATGTACAAAGTAATTAGTATTAATATTGTAAATCAAATCTAAATTCATAAAAGAAACAATATAGCAAAATATATTCAAGGAATCACAAAAAGAAAATTATTAATTTTTTTAAGAGTGTGATATTTTTCAAAGCAAGTGCATGATACAAAGCAGTTGTTAAATGTACCCAAGGGGTTAATTAACGCTGCCTCTTTGAATTCAAAGGAGCAAAGGCTAAGCTTGACAAATTTCGCTTAGGAATGTGCAGCATAAGACAGATGGTGACTGCAAATGCTGTATTTATTGGGTTCCTGAATACAGCCAACTTATGGATTGCCTGTCTCAACTAGAGTCTGCCAGAACTTGAGCCTAACCAGACCCTTGGCTCTACTGCTAACCAAGAGTATAGAATATATGGAATTATAAAAAAATTGATGCCTTGCACCAGGATAATGATTTTATATAATCCACAAATGCAATCTCATCTTATAATGGCTTGATGAAGCACTGAAAAAAATTTGCAATAGTATCATCAGAACAATCACTATAATAAACTCTCAGATGACGTGTTTGAATTAATTCACAGAGTTTATTAGTAATTAAATACATAGAAAAGTTATTTACAAATTTTCTTTGTGATGTTTTATACAATCAGAAGAGTGTTGAATGATGAAAAATGCCATAATAGTAGAGGAAAGGTTAAAAAGTTCACTTAATACTGTAAACAAACAGGATTGTGTTGACTGTAAATACTCTTTAGTGACAGTTAAGTATATAAAAATTCCTCTCTCAATGGGAATTCTGTCTGTCATTGCTGTCTTGCTGGTGGAATATACCTCAGCAGAACAAAGAAACGGAGGGAACCAAGTGCTAACTTCCAACCATCTCACTCTTTATATTCCAGTACCACTTACCATAATACAAAGTGCAACCATATATTTCAAGACTTTGTAACCTGAAGGGTGATAATAATTTACACATTGACAAGATATCACCCTTCATCAGAGATGAAGATATATACATATTATTTTAGATCTTTGAGTTTGCCATGGAAGGAGCCTCAAATTGGCATAAAGTCAAACTATCTATATCTACCTTAAAAATTCATATCACGGACCACGTTACATGTTACTTAGAAAATAGCCCATAACATACAGGAATGAAAAAAACCATTGTAAGACTTTTTAAAAGCTTTTAAGAAGTTGGCAAGAAAAATGCTGATTCCCTCACCATCAAATTTCAGTAGAATGAGACCCTTACTGAGTTCTCCAACCAGGTCACTTAAGAGGCTCATGTAATAGTGACCTAAGAATACTTTCATAAAGTAGAGTCTGGAATAGAGATGACTTTGGTAAAATCTTATTGTGAGTCCTCTAATATGATGGTGATGGTTTTAAAAGGGGATAGCCCCTACTCAAGATAAGCAATTCTTTATGCCAATTGACTTCCACGTTTTTAGTCTCTAAATTTGGAGTAGAAACATCTTATCATCCCTACTGTGCCGCCAGCGTTGAACCCTCCCTACAGACCCCCATAAAACTCCCAGACCAACCTCAAGGTGGGGTCTAAAATTACTACCAAAGAAGTGATGTTTTCCAGATTATTTTCTTTGAGTTAAGACAGAAGGACTACTAAGTTTGAATTGTTTTTTTTTAAAAATGAGTACATGTGGTGCAGTCACCCTCATAATTTGGAAAAAGAATAGGTGAAGTAGAGGAGGGATTCTCTACCTCTGCCAGTATACCCAAAATAGACCCCCCTCTTAGAAAAGATCTTTTTTCAATTGACCTATTAATCTTCCAATGATCTGTTGTATTTTAAAACTGCAGACAATGTTCACAATTAAACTTAAAAACTAAACTTAGAAAATTGTAAACAAATTCTTATCTTTCCCATTGCAATTACTAATAGGAACTAATTCAATTCAAGACAGTTAAAGTTTGATAATTCACATGGGGAGATGAGTACACGTCCAATGCCAGATAAGGGTTGGTTAAGCATGGTGAAAGACACAGGTTCAGTATTTGCACCGCGTAAAGTTTAAAAAAGCCCTGGAGACACCGGTGGCCCTGATAAAAATAAAAAACTGCAGTGTGTATTTCGTCAGAAATTTTAAAATGGCAATCTGGGTCCAACCAGTATGTCAAAGCTCCGCACTCACAGCCACTGTCATCAGTGAAATTTGGGAATCAAGTTTTTCTGGAAATAATTTAATATCTCTTTGTGAAAATTTCTGAGAGGACGTATGCACCCACTTTCCAGAAGTTGTGTATGTAGCACCACACTTGATGCCCCATGGATGGTTGGACCTCAGGTTTAAGACAGCGCAAGCAAAAGATGCTGCCGCACAGCTGTGCGTGGTGTTCAATCTTCCAGATGGTCAACAGGTGGTCAAAACCAAGTGCATGTTCTGGATGAAATTAGACCAAGTTTTTGTCACATTTGCTTTTCTTCCCATGAACATTAAGCGTGAAATACTTAAGAGTCTTCTCCAAGAAGGTCTTCAAAGCCATAGTAAATCTGCTCCTTCAAAATGCTAAACTTTTGCTTATTCATGAACATAGAACGAGTAAGGCTATTATGGTGATCACCCCATTCTCAGGAGTAGCTGAAGACTTAACTCAGATTCCACTCACCGCTACTCTCACCATTAATGGGCAAAAAACTCATTTGTTTCATTTTATGGTTGACAGCGCACCACCCATCTGCACTCAATGTCAGACGTTTGGCCACAAGTTATACATTTGTCCCACCAGAGAGAACTTTATCCCAAATGAGGCTTTCTCAGAAGCGATGGGAGCTGGCCACTGTGAGCCCAAATCTGACTCTAATGTCATCTTCCCATGAGGCGACCAGGGGTGCTATATCCAGGTAAAACCTGTGTCCCGAAAGAACACAAAAAAGCCAATCAGAAACACTGAGTGCAAGCTAAGGCAGCGGACATGGCGTCCTCCGCCTACCTCCCCGCCCAGACTTAGGCCAACCAGGCTGAATTTTACACTTCAGTGGAATTCCAAACTCCCATCCAATCAGATTGAGGGGACCCAGCCCATGTACCCACAAAATGCGCTTGGTACACACACCGCAGGATTCTTGAACAACAAACGCAAGTGGATTTTCTAACACAAAATTAGGTGAGTTTTTTGAAGAATTGTTGAACAATCTCAACAGTGCCTCCAGGAGAGTGTCTATAACTCTCCAGTTCCCAGCGTGATGGTGCACGGAGCACAGAACCAATTTAAGGGAACTCGTCATCAGTGTGAACATAAAAGTAGCCTAGCAGAGAGGAGCTGGAGCTACAGTGACATAGGGCAAGGATTGTTAGCACAGTACACAAAAAAGGGATTGAACTAAGAGCAAAGCTTGGATGTGGCCCAAAGTTTCCATTATAACCAAGCTTTTAACAGGGCTAGTGTGCATGGGTGCCCTGGTTTGGATGGAATCTGGGCAGCCCCACAGTGTACCTGATGATGTAGTAATTTTAAAACTAAAGAATTGGCTAATGTGATGTGAGACCTCCTTGAAGAGGTCCACGCACTTGTACACCTAAAGCAACATAAAACAAAACTGTAAAACTAATGGGGTGTTTATTATGGGAAAGACAACCAACGAGGAAGGTTGGTACCATAGGATCATAATTAAACAAGCTCTGGGAAATAATCTGTAAGAGAAAGTGGGGCCAAGTGAGAAGCACCAATAAGCGCACACTTCCATCCAATAGTGTGCTATACTTCAAAATAGTCTGAACTTGAGTAATTGATTGGAGTTGAGAGCTGATCTGAGTTGGAAATTTTGTAAATTGAACGGGTCTCAAACCCCCATTTACCAATTAATTGAATTGTGCCATTGTCATATAACAAATACCTTGCCCGTTTTAACGTAAAATCTGGAAACAAGGGTCTGGGCGTCATCTAGTACTAAAAAAAGGGTCTGGGCGTTATGCATCTCATTTGTACCAACCTGGGCATACCTAGCCTGTACCCAGAGTTGGTTCAAGGTGTGGTTGAGATCAGAAAGGTCCTGAAGTTTGACCTTTTAAACCTTCTGCCGCCCATCCTTGTCCTTGCTGTTGGTGCCCTCTATTAAGTCATGTAAACATGACAAGTGCACTGAAAATCCTCAGTAACTCAAAAAATTGCAAAAAGCAAAAATCCAAACAAAAAAACAAAACTACAGTTAAAGATGCCCTCAAACCTGATACCTATATGCCTAGCGATACTTCATCCCCAAACACTTGAACCCAAAAACAGAAGGCTGAACTTGCGCAGCAGCATGGAGCATTAGGGCCTAAAGAGCCCTCCTCTCACTCCTAAGGAGTGATGGGGTTATACTTCACAATAAGGACGCTGAATATTGCTGGACTCAAGGCCTCCCTGTCCAAGCTAAAAAATTAAGTTCCTAAAAAATAATTTACCTGTGGACATCCTGGCAATTCATGAAACCCACTGTCTGCAAGGTGCTGAGGACACATGGGCAACCATAATCCTCCCCTCCCAATCCTTTTTATCACTGCACCGTGGGGTGCTGATATGGGTAAACCACAATTTTAAACATTTTAGAAAAACAACCCAACTCGATGGACATGTGCTGATGATGTCCTTTTCATGGGAATCCAAAGTTCACACAATAAATAACATCTACGCCCCAACCTTTGCGTGAGTTTGATAAAAAACCACTTGGTGTGGCCTCTTTTCCCCTCCCCTCCCATTCCTTTGTGGTTGGCGACTTAAACTGTTGGGACAACTCAACCACCAAATGCTGGCCTCCCGCGCCTACCCCACCATAGGGACACATCAAACTTTGGTTTATGAAAGCCACCTTGGGCCTATTTGATACCATCCCAAGAAAGCGCCATTACTACCCAACATGTCACGTCTCCATGTGCAAAATGGGCAGCTGATGTCTATGTACCGCATATATTTCATACTTGCCCCACTGATTTTTTGCTCCAAAATCTCACATTTCAAAATGACAAAAAAGATTTCAATGAACATAGGATGGTCTTGGTGTCATTTACCTTGTCAATCCCGGTGCCACAGCACCTAAATGGAGTAAACTTCGCCCCACTAATCTCACGTTACCCACATTTTCAAGTTGGATAAAAGCCACCACTTCAACATAGGAGTTCACAACTCCTTTCTGTGTAGATCCCTTGTCAACCTGGTCAACATATAAAGCAGCCGCAATCTCCCAAACATGCCACATCTCATCACAGAGCTATAGGGCTACCTCTGCAGTTATTAAACGAGCCCTGGCGGAGGTGACCCCCTGGAGAATAATGTCCCCAGGGCAGGGTACAGCCCTGCTTGTGGTCATAAATGGGCTGAAGTATTAACCCATATTAACACGCTGATCAGACAATACAAACATTGCGTTTGTGTGCAGTATAAAGCAAAGAATATCACACCAGGCAAAAATGCTCTGCATACTTTTTACGCCAATTTTCCGCCCTGCGTCAAAACTTGGCCTGCACACAGGTAAGGTGCTCAGAAAAATCCATTGCAGAAAAGCTGGCCAAAGTGTCTACCAAAGTTCAAAAATATTACTCTGAGTTATACAGGACCAACCCAGTTGATCATAATGAAATTGACAATTTTCTTACTGCCGCACACATCCTCACCATATCTTGCTATCTGGAGCTCTTGAATTTAATAACTCATGACAAACTCTGGTATGCCGTTCATGGTGAACCGCACAGGATGAGCTCAGGACCAGATGGGATTCCATATGGTTTCTACAGAGAATATTTTAATTATTTATCCCCTCCTAATGCTAGCCTCAATGAACAAATGTCTCTTAGAGACTTGTCTCCTCCCATGGGGCCAAGAGGCTTACATGGTAACGTTGTTTAAGAAGGGGGATAAGCTAGACTTGGCAAACTGGCGCCCTATTTCCCTCACTAGCACTAATACTAAATTATTAACTATAATGATGGCTAACCGCCTAGGGTAAATTGCCTCTGAGGTAATTTCCTCTGAGCGACTTGCCTTTATTCCAAAAAGGTTGATCAGAGACAATATACACACCATGGCCAATGTCTGACAATCCCCGGCTACTGTGGCGCTTGTGTTCTTAGACCAACAAAAAGAGTTTTATAGGGCCAACTGGGACTACCTTAGGGCCTGCCTTCACCGGTTCCACCTCTCCCCACAGTTCATCAGTTGGGCAATGATGCTTACCAAATCAGCCACAATGACAGTGCGGGGACCAAGTTTCATCACCAAAGTGGTTTGAAATCAATGAGGTCTCCGCCAAGGTGACCCTCTGAGCCCACTTTTATACAACTTCAGCTTCAACCCACTTCTCAGCAGTGTAAATGCATGCCTTACTGGTATCCATGTGCAAGGCCAAGCACCTGTTAAGACGATTGCATTTGCGTACAATTGTGTGATCAGTGTGTCTAGCAACCATGATGCATGCGCATTGGGATTCCCAAACAAGGGTACTCCAGGATCAGTAATGCTGCCCTCAACGCATCCAAAACCAAAAATCATCCTCCTTAGTAGATATTGAGCCCACTATTCTTCAGCGTCCCTCAATCAGAGTGATCCAGCTGCTCAGTCTCTTATCAGATTACCCACGTGGTCACCCTAATTCACTCCTATCGTGTTCCCTTTTGTGTCCTTACCAACTGAGGGCCTGGTGCGCCACCTGGAAGTATGGATGGAGGTGGATGGGTACGTTACTTTAATAATGGAGAACCACATACTAGCCAAAGTTACAAAGCGCATAACATCCTTATGGGATCACCAGACCAGCTTGACAGGTAGAGTTGGGCTTGCCAACGCTATGCTCCTGTCAAAAGTATGGTTTGCGGCCCATGCCATCGCCTTCTCCCCATTCTTCTTTGCTTCTTTATATTCCCTCATACAAGGGTGGCTTTGGATAGGTCACCCTCCCCCTGTACGACTGGAAGTCCTCTTTGGACCATGCCAAAGCGGGGGAATGGGCCAGCTTAACTATGTGACCCATGAATCCAGGATTCTGGGTAAATGGATTGCTTCAGTAACCAACCCCAAAATCCCAATCCAACACTGGTCACACGCAGCACAATTCAACTTTGTCCACGCCCTCAGCCTCCACAACTCCACCCACCCTAACTCTCTCCTTACCTATATGAACTCCCACTTATCTGCCGCAGACCCGCATGGGACCCCCGCTCACTTTAAAAGGATCCTCCTTAATATGTGGAGCACAGAATGGAGGAACAGCATCAGTGATCATACTTTGAAGAGGGGTCGCCCTACTTCTCATTATAAACAGGAAGTCCATGGCCAAGCTGTTCTATACAATTTGGTACCCATTAGTCCCCTACCATGTCCTGAGTGGACTACCTGGACATGTTGGACATCCTGTACTCCATAGAAGCCCAGAAAGACATCTGGAAATCACCAACCACCCTCTTTTACAGCCACAGATTCGTTCTCATGTGTGGCGCTGCCTGAAGCGGGTATACTACATGGCGAAGAGATCTGTAAGTCTTGGGGGATGTCCTTTGGCTCTCAATCAAGCTATCTTTCTGTTATAAATAAGAAAACACCAAAGAAGATGGCAGTACCCCTCATCACCCAGGGCGATCTCGCCCATGTAGTTGATGAGCAATGGGTGATAGCCCATCCACTTCAGATCCCACCCCCAATTCCCTCACTCACCTCAGCAGAACTGTTGTGGGGAATTAGTGAAATCTGTGCTGAGATTATTGAACTGAAATTGGTCAGATCTAATTTGGGCAGCAATTGGGCTGATGGCCAAAATTCAAATGGCCGTAAAAGTATGAAGAATGAGATATCAGCTGGATCACCCAACGGTTCCAATTCAATCTCTAAATCAGTAGAACAAATATTGGGTGACATTGATGAGTTCAAAGCCCTCTGATAGTAATTTGGGCGTCGCGTCCAATGAGCTACTATCAACCAAACGAATGGTTAAATGACCAAGCGTGGGCAGGTTGGCTGTCCCAAACCTGTTCCCAACCAAATGGTCCCATACCTATATGGGATGGCCTTGGGGGATTCCCATTGCTCGTCAGGCCAAATGCCATTGTGCTAACCGTCATAAACATAATCAACCCCTGGTTCAGACGTTTGAGGTCGAACCAACAGAGTCATAGTCTGCTGCCAAATTCTGTGATGTCAGTTCCCAAAGAATAAACCCCCCACTACCATCCAATTTGCTGGCTAGGCCAAATTTGTGGATCCTGCCCACATCATTGTCACTACCCAACTGACCACTATTTAATCAGTTTCATGGCACTGATTAAATTGTTGGTCAAGTTTCTTACTTTATTTCCAAATTAAAATTTTATTAAAACCCCAAATTTTGATCTCCTTCCTTTTGACCACATTCCATATGGCATTTCCCTGGTGGTCCGCCGCTCTGCACTCTAAGTGGCCTTACCAATTCTCTTGGTTACCATGATTCCCTCTATCGCCAATTGGGCTCAACAAGTCCGAAATTTTTGGCTCTACAACCCTGTTATCATGACCTTCCGGCAGCAATATACAGGGATTTTATGGCCCTATGTTCGCCAACTACAAGAGAAAATCTGCCTCTCTTCTACCCCCAACAAAATGGTTTTAATAACCAAAAATCTCGCAGAAACTATCCAAGTAGTTTCCACCCCTGTTACCAGAACCCCTGGGTATGAAGTCTATTCAGTGTGGTTTGCCGTTGGTATACTCCTAACCCTGACATTCCGCCACCATTTTGTGGTATCCTATTTCCTGGCTCCATATCAAGTCATACAGTCGGTAATGCCTCTGGCATTCTGGCTTGCTTTCTGGATGCTCAAGCATCCCAACTGGCAGGCTGGTCTAAACTTCTTCTGCCATTTCCATGACAAGATCCAACGCTTCTCATTCTTTGTGTGTTTTTTGTGACCAATATGGGACTTTGGTACACCGTTTGGAAGAGTATGTGCCTTCCCAAGTGATATGGCGTGAGGTATAGCGTCTCTTTTGCCAGGAGCAAACACAGACCTTCAACCTATCTAAAGATATCTTTGCCTTTTCCTTGACTTCCCCCATACACCCTTCCCTCCGCGCCTTAGTTGTGGCAATCACTATGTGGATTACACACACAGTTGTCCTTGACGCCATTTTGGGCTCTACTCCCACCCTCCAGGAAGCTGTGCATCACTTCCATTTGTACCTTACAGACCAATTACAAGCCTGGTTGTTTGGCCATTTTTCATCCTGACAACGACAGTTAATCTAGTCCTGGTTCCCAGTATGGTTCCCAGTATAGTTCTTCACCTCAGATCCTTTCCTTCATGCGTGTTCAGCAGTGGCGCAAGCCTCTTTTCAAGATACCCATCTTCCTTCCATTGGCATTCCAGCTGGAAACAGGATGTAGTTTTAGCTCCTCTGTGGTGCATCCCACATATCTTGGTCCTCAGTTGTTGTTAGTATAAGAAGTGTCCGTCCCATGGTCAACCTTCCCCAAATAAATTTAAATTGCTAAAAGAAGTTCGTGGAATAATTGAAAACTTTATTCACAAAAGATAGTAGAAAAAAATTATGACAATGTACCACATTTATCTGTCAACACAACATCGTTAGAAGGCGTGAATGTGGCCATCCCAGTAGATATGATAGTTAAGAAAACCCTCAAATTGGAAGCAGTATCAAGCGTTTCTTAGACCTAAGAGATTCTGGAAGTTTAATTTTATTAAAAATTCAGTTATATTTTCTATATAAACATACTTTAAATTTTTAGGCAACAACAAATTTGAGCTATCATAGATACTGGGGTACCAGTCAGTACTGTGTCTACCAGGATGATAAACAAGCTGTCGCCAAAACCAGATGTTAAGCATTGTGAGATAAATGGTACTGCCAGTCCAGAGGGAACTGTATCTAAAGTAGAATATAACTTGCTGCCCCCACGTTTTAGATCAAACTGTTGTAGTTGCACCCACTATTGTGCTAACTGATATATTATTTATCTTGATAGGTGCGGGTTCATGAGGCACTTTAGAGCAACAGACAACCTTGTTATAAAACATCAAAATTCGGGGCAGAAGAATCTGGTTCATTTTAAATTGAGGGCATACTCAAGGAACATAAACATAACTCCCAAGTAAATATAGCATATCAAGATGTAGTGGCCCATCCACTAACACTAAATATGAAGAAACCCAGAGCCCCACTATTCAAATCAAAATTTACAAAAGGCTACCTTTATGCTCTAATCAAAGCATTATGGTGCCTTCTGGACATCAGGTGATATAGTCACTGAAACTGAAGTTAGAAGCCTAAAGGGCTGTAAGGCAAAGTAAATGTAACATACAAAACTTACGGTTGGAGCCCCATGTAGCTCATGGGTTGATAATTCCAGGCATGGAGAGATAAACGTCATGTTAGCCAAATTACTTAATATCCTATAACTGTGTAATGGAATCAAGTAGCAGCCTATTTACACCTGGTTTAAATTAACAAATTTAAAATAATGTGAGTTTAGATTGTCAGATGATTTTATATGCACAATAGCAGTCCAACCAATTTCATGAGAGTGGTTACAAGAGAGATTTTAACGGGCTCAACAGAATAATAAAAAATATCAAGCTCTATCACTAATTGAGATGGACTGCAAGATCTTTTCCATAGACAAAAACAATTAAGATGTGCTTAAAACATGATCACCATATAGACATGGAAGATAACGCTACCATCTGCTTTCAGCCAATATTTTTATTTGCAAGCTGCAGCTAAAGTAGAAAATGAAAGAAAATAGGAAGCTGTTGAAGCAATGAATACTAAAGCTGTCCAGGAGCCAGTGGGTTTTACTAAGGGATAATAATAAGGACAGAATCAATCATGATTTTATAAAAACATAAACTTGGTACTATAATAAAAAGTACATACATTATGCTTCTAATTGATAATGGCTGAACCATATGGATGGCATCAGTATTTTTGGCTATGTAAATCTCGTTATATTGGAAAATAAAGTTACTGGAAGTTAAGAATGAAAAATTTGCATAATTACCATAAGGATTGTTACAGCCTACTAGAATATTCCAAGGGTTATGTAATGTCCCAGAGACGTTTCAACAATAGATGGTCACCATCCTTGGAGATCTTAAGATGTCCTGAAGCTCTGTATAACTGGACGGCATAGTTATTAATGAAAACTTTTCAGGGAAAACTTAAGAACTTGGAGGAAGTGTTACATTAGGTTTCCACTTCTAACCTGATAGTAAAGCTATGGAATGCAACATATTTAGGGAATATTTAGAGTGACTTAGCTTTGTATTAGATAAAAAGGCCTATGACCCTATCCTACCAAGGTTGAAGCCATCAAGCAGATGACTATGCCAACTAAAAATGCAACGTACAATTTTTCCTTGGAATGGTCAGATATTACTGGAAGTTCATTACTAACTTCTAATGTATTGGTGAACCTCTTTTTGACTTCTGAAGAAGGACACGCTATTTACCTAGGTTAAGAAAATCCTTAATGTCTTTAACACTTTTCAAATGTCATTAGTCAGTGCGCTGGATCTACAGTACCCAATTTTGATAAAAAAATCAAGGTACAGACTGATTCAGGCTTTCTGCTATCAAGGCAGTAATTTCCCAACAAGATGATAATGGTGTTGATCATCCAGTTGCTCAATGTATTTATATTCTAAACTGTCATGAGCGAATTATATTATTGCCTATGAAGAGTGCTTGGCTGTTATCTACACTTATAGCTTTTTGGGTTACCTACATGTACTTAAGTTTAAAATGTGAATGGCCACGTGTCTCAACACTGATTTTAAGACCTATCAAAATGGAAGAGAGGACAGAGCTCTAGTTCTTTATACTCCAGGCGTTCAACTATGACATAGCCCACCGCCTTGTATCCAATCACCAATACATGGACTGTTTATTTTGGTTACCTCATGTAGTCAAAACACCAGGTAATGCCAAAATGATATATGAGAAGAATATTAGTGGCGAGTATTATGATGAAACTCCACAAGTGATACAAGCACTGTATAAGATGCGTGAAACTACTTTTAAGAATGGCAAAATAATAAAGAAAGTTGGTGGAGCTAATTAGATTTCAACTGGATTGTTGGATCGACCAAACAGCAGTAGCATGAATTAGGTGGTAGGAGGATGAAGTTTTGTACAAGACAATGTAATTAATGAAGCCTCAGTACTACTAGAAAAGTGTTAACTTTGGCGTCTTAGTGATAAATTGTTTTGTCATCAGTGCTAGATGGGACCCCAGTCCATAAGATATGATCAGACAATTAGTAAAACTCCACTTTGCATAGCACACTATGTTTATGGACGTTATAGACTCTCTACTCCAGCACTGGACATGCTAAGTACTTCATAGTGGCCATAGACCACCTGATGAAGTGGTGAAAGCAAGAGCTGTTTTAAACTTAGGTGCTGTAAATTCTGCTAAATTTATTTTGTAATACATTATTCAACAACATAGTTGCCCTCAATTCATTCTCGCGGATAACAAAAATTATTTTTACTTCTCATGGTATATCTAAGTCAAATAAATTTATGACTATTATTGGAGTATTATTGAAATTGTCTACTGAAGTATAATGAACCATCAAAAAAAACAGTCACCAGTGAAAATCCTCAAGAAGATCTTAACAGACCAGCCTTTGAATTAGACTTTACTTTTACCTATCGCTGTCTTTACACACAATAAAAGTTACAGCTCTGAAAATGGGAAGATACCATTATAACTATTGTATGAAAGGCATTTAGCCTTGTAAATGCTGTTATATTCCTGTGTGGAGATATCACTTTTTGTAGAATTACAGCAATATTTGCCAAACCTAACTTATACGCTGATAAACTTAAAGCTGAAGGCTATTCTACTAATAAGTCAAAAAGGGATAAAGATCACGATGCTAACCTATTACAATAAGCTAATTTGTCACATTATGAGATAGTAACTATGTATTGTATTATGATAGCATAGATACGAAAAAACTGATGAGCATCTATACTGGACTATTTGATACAATAGCGAAAACATCTGCCAATGCCTATATGCTGAAAACTTTTTAGGTGTGCGGATTGTCAAATGAGTCCATGCCAAGTTAATTCATCCATAATTGTAATTGAAAGAAAAAAGAGAGAAAAAATAAAAAAGTATAGAATTGAATGATAGAATACTTAAAAATTAATAAGAAGCATATATGTATTTTAAGTAATCAGCATAAAGAAAGAATCTTTTTGTACTTTATGCTATTAGTTGGCATACTCCTCTATCATAGATACTATTGGCGCTGGTGTTCCTTAATATTTGCTTTGTGTGACATCCAATGCTTTAATGCATATATGCACAGAAAATGGTGCCTAGAGAGATCTGCTTCACTTACCATATCTTCTTTCTGATGTGATTCAGGGTTGATTTTGGAGGTGGTGGGAGGGGCTCTATCTTGAAAAAGATCTTAGGCTTAGGAAAATAGAATCCTGCAAGTGGGTTGATAAATAATGTAGGGTCAGTTACCCTTGGCATAAGGCATGGACCAGGAAAGAATGAAAGATGTTGGTCAAAACATACATGCATCTGTGCAACTATGAGGAGGATGCGTAGCCATAACCTCCATTAGTTGTAGTGATTTTAAAGTATTTGATTAATGGAAGAGATAGAAGAGGGACACAATGAAAGGAGCGTTGTATCCCTGCATGCAGGAAAAAGGATTTTAAAAGGACTAAAAAATCTACTAGGATATTTCCATGCTATGATTTTATTGAGGGAGAGGCATAGTGGTAGAATAAGCTGCCCACTTTATTCCCTCAACTGTTGCCTAAAGATAATCTATTTTGGGATGAGGCCCCATTATTGTGGAGAAGAAGAATAGATTGTTAACAAGGAATATCAGTGGAAGTTATATTCCCATATTAATCTCTTTCATGTCCTTTAAGGCAATGCATCCCTGAATGTATAAATTAATACAATTATCATGAAATCTACCCTATCAAACAATAGAAGTCACATATGACTAATTAAGAGTCACCAAGCGCACAAAACTTAGCATTCAGTACATAAATATCTAAGAATAAAATTTTTCTGAGGATGAAGGGCAATGACAGCTGAGCGAAACTGTTTGCAATGAAGAGCATGGATTTATCAGAATAGGACATTGCCAGTGTTTCCCACCCTTAATACAACTGACCCATGATAGTTCAATATGGAGCCTAAAAATAACTCCATATGGATGAAAAATTCTGGGAATTGTTTCTCCTGGAATAGTATGGCAAAGACGTCTTATATTGTCATGTCAGGTGCATTATTGTTGTCTATAAATGATGATAGTATAATAGGATATATGTTTTTAATGTCTTCGTAACACTACTGGCTTAATAAATAAGGCTGATGAGGTGATGGCTGCATTAGTGAGGTTCTTGACATTTTGGTTCTGATAAATTAAGAGAAATACCACCAGAAGTAATTATTTTCTCATTCAAGGAAAGGAAATTACTGAAAAATTGATGTTGACTAATAAATAAGTTTTGTTATTAGGAGTAATCATTTTAACATATATGTCATCAAGTTTAATATATTTAAATAGTATTTTACAAAGTTATCTAGGGCACTAAAAGGTTAAGTGTGTGAAATCAGAGTAATTTAATGAACCTAATTATAAATTTGTGAAAAACTTGGCGCAAGATCTTGAAGCAATATACTATAATCAACTAAAATTAATTTGTCAGTTCGCCAAATTTTAAAAATTCTGGCTAGGAGCTAAGAAAATGAAAGGCTCAGGAAACTTATGACAGTATAATAGCTGGCTAGGCGGCCTGGGTTTTTTTGTTAGATGTAAAGTATATAAACTTCTAGTGTGATGCTAGTAGGTTATCATCATTTAGTAGTACAATAAAATAGTGTTTATTAATTAGTAGGAATAAGAATTATAGTTTTATCTGAGAAGCCTATATGTCAGAGAGAATTTTGCTGCTTTTTTCAGTTTAATGATGGCAGAGCGATTCTGAAATGTAATTTATCTACCCTTTATTATTGATACTTTCTGCTTTTGTGTGTTTATTCTAAGAAATATCTCTCTTCATTTTATTTTTCGTTATATAATTGTTCTTAAAATCTGTTTCATCCACTGGTACTTTATCTAGAAAGCCATCAGCGGTTCTAGATGTAGACTCTTTACTACTTTTAAGGAGTAAACTAATTAGAAGTTCAACTGCAAGTTGTGGACAGCCACATATTCCTTAGACACTTTTTTAAATATATAATATCTATGCAGTTCTATTAAACTACTGATCTATCCATCCCTGTCCTCTATTAAATTGATTGACAAAGTTTATTACTCCTTGTTAGGCCTTCTGATGCGCAAACATTGAAAACGTCAACCACAATGGACAGTAATTATAGTTAAGGAACCTCTTAATTCATAGGATTCTTTAGTGTTTTTATAGATTTATAAGCTCTTTTTGAGTTGGAGCCTCTTTACCTGGATTCCATTAATGTTAATGCTTTGCTAAAAGGAGATTTACTCACCATTGATCAAAACAGTATAAACTAACAGTTATCAATCTGGAAACATTCCCTAACAACATCAAGATGGAATATATGTACCTAAGGACGATAAATCAGGAAAGAAGCTATGCTGTATCCTCTAGTATGAAAGAGATGTCTCAATTATCTTATATGTCAGCTTCATAAGTTAATGCCAGAGCCTTTAAATACCTTCTTCGTTTTGTAAATCTTGTCATATACCATATAATGTAAATTTTGGTACAGCTTTAGATTGTATTGCAGCAGTTAAAGCTTAATAGTCATTACATTCTCATAACTTTGGACCTATATCTTCTGTCTCATCCTTTGTATAAGTTATATGAGATGCATTTCTTAACAATTGTTACTTGATCAATAAAGTTATCAACAGGTGGCTCAAATGGACGCTGAGACTTCCACTTACTTACAAAATCAACCCAATATACTAGTCAGTGATCTGTTGATGAGACTTAAGTACTTTTAAGTCATTATGGCTCAACATTCGTTTTAAGTCAAGACGATTGAGACCATCTAAGACATTATTGTCAATTAGTGGAGGCTTATGTCAAATGATTAAGCAGATATATCTCTTTGGCTCTAAACTTTAGGAACCTCTTATTGGGGAATGTGGCCCAACTGGACTAAAATGGCCACCTAGATCTTAAGACCACAAGGAACTTCCAGGCCCACTTGAGCACACTCCTTAAGCGCTAGTGGATGAAACTTCACAAATATGAGTTAATGACACTCTTGCAACTTGAACCAGTTAGAAGTCAAATTATTTAGTTGCACATGGTTTCTGGTTAGATATTATTGTCTAATCACTTGGTTTTATTACATTGTCGAGGCTTTGGCAGAAGAATCTAAGATGTCAATATTTTATCTTTTAACAGTGTAAAGACCAAAGCAAGGAATTTATTATTTTTGGTTAAAAAGTCAAATCATAAAAACTAATCACCTTACCATCAAGGAATTTTAAAGGACCAACAAGAAGTATAAAGGCGTTAAGGATCAACCATATTAAAAGCCTTTTTCATAAGTATTTTTATTACATTAGCCACATTATAAGCGGACATAATTGTTATACAAACTCAGTTTGACCAATATTGACTCAATTATCCCTGAAAAGCAAAGTCATCTGAATCTATACCAAGTGCATCAGGAATAATGTTATATCCTCACCTCCTGGTACTACTTTAAACTCAATTTAAGAATTTATGTACTGGTTAAAAAAGTATAGCTTGCTATCTATATGTCACCAAAAGCGTAATAGAGGTTGCTTTGTGTACGATAATTGAAGAATTCACTTTCTTATTTAGTTTATATTATACAAGAGATCAAGCCAATGGATTCAAAAGATCAGGTTAATTGAAATGATAAGACTAAATTGATATTTTTCGGAATTGACTAGTTCCTTCTACATAATTGTAGTTTTTAGTGGAAATCTAACTTAAGAGAGGAGCAACCCATAATTAAGTTTTTGAGTAGTTCTACTTTATAGTTAAAACTTTGTGGGCTTGTAGCTTTATTTATCTAAGTGATAAACTTACTGCTACGGTGTCATTGATTTTTTTCTTGAACTGATTCATAGAACCCTATCAATGAGTTAAAGAGAAATTATACTAGTATTTTGGATATCATGGTAGAAGTTATTGAGATCCCATCTAGCTTACTATGTAAGTGGCCATACCTGTTCCAGATTTTTGGGCATCCCCATGTTCATTATTTAGAAAAAGGGAGTCAGTAAGAATACTTTTTGTGATTATTGTCAAGGGTTTAGGCATATGGCCAAGAGATGCCATAAGATACTTGATAACTAATCATGAAAATTCTAGTTAACTGAGAACTCTTTTCACTTGTAGTAACTTTTGAACGAGTTTAAGTTAAAAGAAAATTAAAAAACCGCCTGCTAGCCTACGCCAATCTCCCCATTTGCCCCCCAATGACCTCAGATTTTCTGCCAGCTGCTCCAGTGTAGGGCAGCAGAGAAACCCCACCCAGCATTTCCCATGCAATGGGAAACGCCTCAGACTGTCTTGGCCAGTCCCCCTAAACCATCAGGTCAGTTTATTCCGCCCAAGAATCTCGCCATCCACATGGCACGTTCCCAGGCAGTGCCTTGCAGCCCCTCATTCTCCCCTGACCCAGCTGCATTTTGGCCTGCAGATTGAGTATGGGAAGTTATTCCCATACGAAGAAAAATCTATTAACAACTTGTCCCAGGTGGTGATGCTGCTGGCTAAATTCATAGATTTCCTCCCTTATAAAGAGTATTTTGATCTGGACTCACATGCAAAACCAACGCCACCACTGTGGCCACCGTACCCCTGGTTTTACAGAGTACCCTATCCCCACAACATGCACCCGGCTCCCCACTGACACCACTATGGTGGTTCAGTTTGTGGGGTTTCCCACTCACCTTCTCCCCGTGGTGCTCCATCAGGAGCTAATGGAAGGCTTGTCCGCATATGGCTCCAACCCCATCCTTCAGTTTGTGATCCCCAATGAGGCTGATCATCTTTCAGGGACTTGGGAATTTGCCATGATTAGCGCAGATTTAGAAAATATCACTTTGTCAATTCCCCTAGGTGCAGTCATTCCCTCATCCCCCAACCACCCATTCTGGGCCTGTGTTGAGGGTGGGCAGACAATCTGCTCAACTGCTTTAAGTTAGACCACTCAAAGCTTAAATGTACATCTCTTGTCACTTCCACTGGACATGCTTTGTCTCCATCTGGTTCCCACTTGACCCAACACCCCACAACCTTTCCAGTTTGGGGTACAATCCTTCCCCCTCCCCCCAAAGCCTGCTGCCACTATGGAGCAGGCAACAGCCAACCAGCCCCCTCCTCAATCCAGTGCCACCTGTATTAAAGCCAATCAGGAAGAGACTTGGATAACAGTTTGGTCCCACGCTATTCTACAAACACCAGCCACAAACCAACAAATAATTGATCCTGATTTCCCTCTCAACTTTTTTCCATGGAGTTAATTGGATGAAACTGATGAAATGGGCAATGTTATTAAATTGGATACCCAAATTGAAGAATTTATTCAGGTACAGCACCCCATTCAGACCCCTCAGCGTTTTTATGCCCCCAACCATTAGCCTCTACATTCCGTTCTGAGCACTAGATCGCAGTTGCTGCAGCAGAAAACCCAGATAGCATCAAATTCTGTAAGATTACTGAGAATTAGTAGCGATACTCTTCCAGAGGCATCCCTAAACCCATTTTTGCTCTGACCATAGCCCCGCAGTGAATATGGGACATCCTAAACCTGCACAAACAAGCAAATGCCACCATTAAGAGAGTTTCTATCGCCTTGCAGACCAAGACAAAAACCACCTGTGCCAACGTAGCTCTCTTTTCACAGCTTCCTTCCATCCTCTTTTATGCGGAAAACTGCTTTTTTTACAATTACTTTGGTGTTAATTTTGATGCAGGTAATTTGGACAACCAGCTGACCATCAACCAACTCGCTCCCCACATCACCAATCACCCCACACCATTGCTCTCCGCCTTGGCCTGCACTCTTGCATTTGATATGGATTCCAATGCTGAGGATGTGCCACTCAGACCCCTTCCCCCTCCGCCATGGTGGGTTGAGCGCTTCATCGCTGTCCCACCTGGTTGGTTGTATACTCTTTCAGTTGTGTTTCACCTCTCCTTTTGGGCTGTCAATCTTCTGTTCAGATATTTTTTCATTCGTTTTTTAGCTCTTTGAGCTCTGGTAGAGTCCATCCCCTGGTTGGCGTACCTCAAATAAATAAAAATTCTAGTTAACTGAAAGAAGGATAATATTATGCTGACAGCCAACCTAAGCTTCTAAACTTCTAGACTTAGTAATTTTAATAGCTGCTGCTAAACATCCTTGTCAGGATTCCCATCTGAATGGCCGATTTAGATGTGTCAGATAACGAATTCAATCTTAAACTGATCAAAAAAACCCAAAATTTGGTTAAAGTTCAAACCTGAGCTATGAAAAGAGCTCAATCAAATTGACTGATTTAATTGGGATCTGTATTGAATCCCTAATTTCTTTATTTATTAGATCTAGGCTTGGGAGGCTTAGAATTTGGCTGTTTACCCTCCCCTATTCCCTTAAAAAGCGATTATTGAATAATAAATGGTATGCTTTTTCACCTTTTAGCTTTCTAAGTGAAAATTGTATTAACATTTGGAATTTACCACAGTAGACTTAAAATCTGGAACTAATTAGACTTCTAAACCAGGAGAAGTAACCATGGTAAGAATCCAACACCCTCAAGCTTTGGGTCACTGGCCTAACAAAAGAAACAACAAATGATCTGTGGAAAACAACCTAGAATCCCAACAAAACTGATGCTTTCTACCAGGTTGCACCCCAAGTTCGTGGTGAAAATCATTAAAATAAATAAAAAGCAAAATTGGACAATAATGATTCTGCTTTGGAAAACTCCTCAGATCGTGAAACTGCCCATCTCAGCAACTGGGCAATCAATATGCATATCTGTGATACTTTGACTAACTGCGATATTATCTTCCCTCCTTATACAGAAGTGATCCTCCATGCCCCATCTGTAAAACAATACAGCTTACAACTCTCCAACTTTTCTGAAGCCCTTCAGCTCCTCTTATCTAGGGCTTTCATCCCTGAGGGCCAAGCTAATAGAAGGAGAGCTCTTTCCATGCCAGCCTATGATGAACATAGTTCAAAGGTCCTCACTCAATGTAGAACAAGTCAGAACTGGTCATATGGAACGCTATCTGCGCCACTTTGTCTATCCCACTTTATACCATTTACTTTACATAGCGGGGTTTCCTTATCAGGAATTACTCCGCCACTCGCAGCTATTGGAGACCATACACTCACAGCTCATCCAAATATATCAATCTGCCTCTCAATTTGGCCATGAAAACCAAAATGTGATTGTAGAAAGCTGGCAGTTTATCAACGAGATACTAGATGTGCTTACCCACTTGGATCAAGGAGTCATGAGTTTTGTTT
Source organism: Massospora cicadina (assembly GCA_022478985.1). Taxonomy (NCBI): domain Eukaryota; kingdom Fungi; phylum Entomophthoromycota; class Entomophthoromycetes; order Entomophthorales; family Entomophthoraceae; genus Massospora; species Massospora cicadina. The sequence goes on along the minus strand of JAKSZP010006817.1, from coordinate 55,859 downwards.
GGTAGGAACTCACTTCTCATTTTAGCCAACTAGAGGTTGTTATCCATAACCAAGTCATAGATTGTAATCATGAATTACGCTCATAGTTTAATAACTTTCACACCTCTGTAAATGAAAGCCTCCAAAACTTGGAGGAAATGATTACAAATTAAGAGAAGGCCAGAACAATTCTATAACTCCAGGTTTCAAGAAAGCCTGGTGAGCGTGGACCTCTCAGTTATGATGGATGTGATGGTGAAGAGGACCCCCTGGTCATGATGGACAAGATGGAGGAAGGGACCCATGGGGTCCAGAGGTCCTCCAGGACCCAGTGGTGACCCTATAGTCCCTGATGAACGCCTTCAGAATTAGTTCAACAAATAAAAAGCCCTGATGTACAATTATAATGCGTTGCCCAAGGGCTAGCTTACTCAGGATGGAGTTCCCCTCTCTCCCAAAGTTTCCTTACTTGTTCATCATGAATGCCTTGGGTTTTTGGCCACCCTACCTGCCCTGGTTCATAAATTGGATCAAAGAGTTCTCACCACTAAAGAAAATCAACTTGACCTCTAAGATGCTAATATCGCACTAAAAATTGAAGTACGCAAATTAAACCATCTCATTGCCACAAAATCGGCTCTCAGTGCCACCCATGAACGATTAGATTTGATAGTTGATGACCTAAATGATCTGCGAAGACAAGTAGGTGCGCTTCAACCTCAAGCGTATCCCTAAGATGCTGCCTCTTCAGTAGGCGAAAGAGCTGTCCCCATATCCATTCATGTCGTTTATCCTCCAACTCCCCCAACTGGTACATCTAAACCTTCGTTCAAAGAAAAAGATGTCCCTGGAGAGGAAAGTATTTTCTCTTTCTTATATTGCTATGAAAGCTCTATGGAGGAGGTGACTGACCATCAATGGCTTAAGCACTTGACAAACTGTCTTAGACGTATGGCTCAGGACATTATGGTCCTCCATCTGATGCACTGTCATACTTGGGCTGATGCCAAGACTGCCTTGCTCTGAGAATTCAGGAGTTACTTAACCCTAACTAACCAAAAACAAACCTTCTTGGGTATCAGCCTTAATTGGGGGAAACTATTAGCAAATTAACTCACCATTTTTACCTCAAAGCACAAACTCTGGTTGCAGGGGATCGTCTTATATTAGACGATGCCATCGCCACTGCGTTTTCAGCATTTAAAATATGCCTAATATTTTACTTTATCTTAAAGTAATAAAGTCTAACTTAAAATTCCCCCTACATGTTAAAGAGGCTAACTTGGAAATTTCGCCTGAGCTATATAAACCCGTCAGGCCACCTCATTCTAATTCCAACAAGCCTCAGTCCCAAGTATTGGTTGTTACACCTCCCAATACAACTACATTTGAATTATACTGCACTCATTTCAGAAGAAACAACCACACTGTATCCAACTGCCACATCCTTCAATGTAAGTCGGCAAAAGATCAGTCAGCATAGGGAGACTCCTGCCCTATGCTGACAGAAAACAAGCGCCTCAAGACCCTTATTCTAGATCTAGCTGCATCCCCAGTACTTCCAATTGTTTTGTGTTAGCTGCCCTAGCGGAAGTTGAAGTCCCTCTGTCTATACACGAAATTAAAAAACCTTCAGCTTCCTTACTTCCATGTTGGACAGTTACCCAAACAAATTTTGGTGGTCAGCTCTTCTATAGTAAGCAAAGCCTTGGCAGATATAACTTTTAAATGTATTAACCATCCCCTGAGCTTGGCCACATCAGAATCCTCCGCTTGTTTCACTGCAAAGCCCTAGTGACAGTCTATTAGTATTAATTCCCAATTTGGTTCTTTGGTGGTTCAAGTTGAAGTAGTATTCCATAAGGCTAAAGTACTGGAAATAATTGACACTAGTTCTCCAGTTAAAGTTATTTCCTCCCAGCTTATCCAAAAGATAAAAATGGCGCCAGACTTGATTCACGAATCTGAATATGGGACGGCAGGTAGTCAGTCTACTAAGGCGATAGGAGCTTATTCTGCTTTACCCCTTCAATTTGGGAAGTTATTAATTATGGCCCCACCGTTGCACTAGAAAATGATAACTATGAGTTGCTTATTGTGATCCAGATGATATGGGAGTTTAACTGCATTATCACCACAAAGAAAAAACGCCTGTTCCTACTAGGGTATCAGATTCCATTAATACTTAAACTCCCTGTCAAAAGTAAAGGAGCCCCTAAAAAATGGACATGCCTCCTCGAAAATCCATCCTCCCTTTCTAAAATCAAGTATCAAGTCTTAGGTGAAAAGACTAAGTTACCTCCAGAGGCTATGGATGCTAAAGAGGAGATCCCTCTGTATGCCACTTATCCCATCACAATACCCTCAGGCTCACAAGTCATTGTGGATACATGGATTCAGATTCTTCCCCCGCATGATCAAATTTTAGAGTTTAGTTGCCACCCAAACCCTTCCATCAAGGAAACGATGACCTGCCCGTAATTTTGGATCCAGACTATGGGAAATCTATTTCTATTCTGTTAGACTTTAACCAAATAATCTCTCCAGGTCCCACAACATGCCCCTATAGCCTATGTAAAACTATATCCTATTAAGAGTATTGCTACTGTGAGTTTTTTTTAGATCGGTACAAGATTTAGGATTCAATCCCCCACCCACCATCGCTTTGGTTGACAGTAGAATTGGGGATAATCTTACCCTGAATCAACGCCAAGATGTTGAAAATCTTCTTGAGGAATATGGCAATATTTTTCCTCTGAACCAAGTGACTACGGGAAAATGTCTGGGGTAATTCATCAAATCAAACTGCAGACCACCCTCCATTTGAATCCCAACCATATTGGAATTCAAAGTGGAGGAAGCTCAAGTGGCCTAAGAGTTACAGTAACTGTTGGAGGCCGGATTACTTGTGCCTTCCAAAAGCTCATGGGCTTCTCCACTCTTATAAATTTAGAAAAAGGATGGTGGACATAGGGTGGTTATGGATTATCGCCGCTCTCAGATCTATCACTGACAAAAATAGCTACTTCTTACTGCGTATAGCTGGCTCATTACGCTTAATGTCATCGTTCCACTATTTCTCTGCTATGGATCTCGCCAGTGGATACTGGCAAGTAAATTTGTCACCCAAAGATCTGGCAAAATGCGCTCTCATCACAAGTGAAGGACTATTTGATCCCACTAAAATGCCTTAGGGGTTGTGCAATGCCCCTGCAACTTTCCAACGCGCTATGGACGGACTACTAGGCGATTTAAAACGTTCTTATCTTGACGATATTAACGTTTTTCAAAACCTTTACTGAACATCTAGATCAACTCAGGCAAGTCTTTAAGCAGTTATGGTAAGCTTTATTAAACTAAAGCCGTCAAAATGCTCTTTCATCCAGAATGAAATGAACTCTTTAGGTCATAAGGTCATCAAAGCCAGAATATCCCCAATGGATGATAAGGTCTTGGCTATTGCTAAGATGACCCTCCCAAATTCTTATGAGATGTACAAGTTTTCCTAGGAATGGTGGCTATTATCGCCAATTTATCCCCCATTTTGCAGACACCTCTGAGCCTCTGGTGTATCTTCTGAAGAAAGGGATACCATTTCAGTGGAACGAAGAGCAACAGCAGGCCTTTGACTTTCTATGTGTCTCTCTTTCCCATTCTCCAGTACTTATCCATCCAAACTTTGATAAACCTTTCCTTCTCTTTACTAATGCTAGTGATATTGCCATCGGAGCCATACTATCTCAGCATGATGATGACTTAGTGGACCATCCCATCGCCTACTACAGCAAGACCTTATCCAAAGCCAAACGTAATTATAGCATTACTGAGTGTGGATGCTTAGCGGTATTATTGGCTATTAAACATTTCTGATCCTATTTATATAAGAAGCATTTTACCATCATAACCAATCATGCTTCCTTATGATGGCTACAGAAAATTAAGGACCCTGATGGGAGATAAGCTCGTTGGGCATAAAAACTTCAAACTTACGTTTTTTATTATCCACTGACAGGGCCAATCATTAAAACGTGGATTGCTTATCTCAGCTTCCCATTTTAACTATAACTGACCCTAAAGAGGATCGACTCTATGACCTTCTAACCTATCCACAGTTATAGAAGGATGAATCCCTGACCCTCCAAAAGGAATTAGAGAAAAGATCGGCAAATCTCCAAGTCAATAATAGTCAATTTTTTAAACTTGTGTCTAAATAATGGGTGCCTTATTTATGACCATCAGCTCAAACTGATGTCATATTAGAGGGACATTGGCAAGTTGGCCATGGGGAATTTTTAAACCTACCAGTGGATTAAAACTCAATTATATTTGTAGGGAATGCTTTTTTCTATCCAGGGTGTATTGAAGTCCTGTCTGGTATTTAAAAGCCAAGACATACCAAATCCCCACTCTCAACATCCAGTTGTCCCACCTTGTAAACCATTCCATACTATTAGCATTGATGTTGTGGGACCCTTTCCTAGAGCCTCCAATGGACATAAGTTCCTCCTACTAGCTGTGGACCATCTAACTAAGTGGACCAAGGCCGTATCACTCCCCACTGCTTTGGCAAAGGCCACCGCCACGTTTTCGTATAACAGGATTATCACCCAGCATGGGTGCCCTAACATCATTCTTTCCAATAATGGAAAAACATTTACGCTAAATACTGGTGAAAGATATAGCTGACTTGATGGAAACCACAAAGGCATTCTCCACCCTCTACCATTATTCAACCAATGAAATGGTAGGTCAGGTAAATGGCACTTTAATTGCAACCCTCCAGAAAATGGTTATGACTGACCCCCTTCTTAGCCCCAATATTTGCCTAGTGCGATTCTGGCCTAACAGATTAGTTACCATCGAATTATTAAGATGTTGCCATTACAAACGTTGTATGGCAGAAATCCCCCATATGCCTTCCAAAGTTCAGGCGATGCTAGACCATGCTTCCCCTGAAGCACCTGAAGTCTCTATGCAAAGTATGCAAATGAGATCATAAGACTCCAGGCCCTGGCTGCTGAAAACTTGCCCACGACCATTAGTAGTGAAACTGCTCAATTCAATGATAAGCATGATCCCCTACACACCTTCCAGCCAGGTGACCTTGTCCTATTCTACCATCACTGGACTAATATCATGATTACAAACCGGGCACCAACTGGGCAGGACCTTATCAAGTCATATAGATTAGGCAATGAACACTTGATTTTAGAGGTTGTTCAGGGCACAATTGTAAAACTATGTGCATAGCCACTTTTTTCGTCCATTTCCACCCCTGCGCCAAGATCTAGAGGGGGTATTACCAGGATTCCCATCAGAACAGCTGATTAAGATGTGTCAGATAATGGAAATCATTCCTGAACTGACTAAAAAACCCAAAATTTGGTCAGGGTTCAAACCTGAGCTATGTGAAGAGCTCATTCATATTGACCAAGTTCATTGGGGTTTGTATTGAATCCCTGTTTTCTTTATCTAATAGATCTAGGCTTGGGCGGCTTAGATTTTGGCTGATCACCCTCCCCTATTCACTTAAAAAGTGATTATTGAATAATAAATGTTATTCTTTTTTCTCACCTTTTTGCAATTTTAAGTAAAAATTGTATTAGCATTTGGAATTGACCACTCCAGACTTAAAATCTGGATTTAATAAGACTTCTTGACCAGGATAAATAACCATGGTATAATTCAACACCCTCAAGCTTTGGGTCACTGGCTGTCATGGAAACGGCAGAAGAAGTTTAGACCAGCCTTCCAGTTGGGATGTGTAAGCACCCAAAAAGCAAGCCAGAATGCCAGAGGCATTGCCAACTGAATGACTTGATATGGAGCCGGGCATTGGGAAACAACTATTTGTTGGTGCAGCACAATGGTAAGTATGATCCTAACGCAAACCACAATGAACACACTCCCAACCCAGGAGGTCTTGATGCAGAGGGTGGGATAACTGAGATAGTCTCGATGAGGTCCTCAGCATATGGGGCCATTTCAACCGAGGTGGTAAGGAGATGGATTCTCTCTTGCAATTGGTGGACATACAAACATAAGATCCCGTGTATTGCTGCTGGAAGTTAGTGATAATGGGGTTGTAGAGCCAAAAATATTGGACTCGCTGAACTCAATTGACAATGGAGGGGGCCATAGTGACCAAGAGTACTGGTATAGCCCATCCAGTATATGGACTGATGGGCCACCAGGGAAACGCCATCAGGGATGCGGTCAGAAGAGATAATAATTTTTTTTGGTTTTTTTGGCGAAATTTTATTTGAAGAAAAGTAAGAAAATTGACCAACAATTTTCTCAGTGCTATGCAACTGATTAAATAGTGGTCAATTGGGGTAGTGACAAGCTGGGATCGGGTCCCACAATTTTGACCTGACTGGCAAATTGTTCAGGAATGGGCGGGTTTGTTCCTTGAGAACTGACATTGCAAAATTTGGCGGTGGGCTGAGTTGTTGTCAGTTTGACCTCAAATGTCTGAACTGAGGCTCAGTTACATTTCTGATGGTTGGTGTGATGGCATTTGGCCCAACATATGAAGGGAATCCCCCAAGGCCACCCCACATAGGGGAGGGTCCATTTGGTTGGGAATGGGTTCAGGACGCCCAACCTGCCCGCGCTCAGTTGCTGGGCCATTTGTTTGGTCAGTGGCATCACATCAGCCACAACACCTGAATTACCAACTGGGGACTTCGAACCCTCATCAGTGGCGCCCAATGCTATAGCCTGATCATCAAGGATGATCCTCAATGACTTTGGTAGAAGGGTGCTTTGTTCAATTGGCATATTGGTCAAATTGAAACCATCGGGCGTTCCAACCAATAACTCAGTCTTCATGCCTTTCTGGCCATTTGAGATTCAAACATCAGCCAGATTGCCACTCAAATTAGATCCAGAAGATTTCAATTTGACAATCTCAGTGCAGTTTTCACTGATTCCCCATAGCAGTTCTGCTGAGGTGAGTATGGGTACTGGGGGTTGAATCCAAAGTGGAAGAGCTGTTACCCAGCACTCGTCTACTACATGAGCGAGATCGCCCTGAGTAACAAGAGGTACCACCATCCTCTTTGGTGTCTTTTTACTTGGGAATGGGAAGATGGCCCAACCAACAGCCAGGGGATGTTCCCCGGGACTCACACTGGCCCAGCAAAAGAAACAACAAAAGAACTGTGGAAAACAACCCAGGATCCCAACAATCCTGATGAGTATAGTGAAATGGCACTGACAGTAAAGATTGCAATTTATGTTATTTTGTTCTCAGTAAATCTCTCCAGATATTTTTTTATGCATCACTAATAATTTGGGAATGCAGTAACTAAGGTGGTTTTATGGAATTTCAGTTTAAAAATGTATGTTTTTGAGAAACATCTTAGATTTTAATGTTATGCTTATACAATATTAAAAAATATACATGTCACATCTGACCTTTAACATAATTATTATTATAGGACTTTGGGGCCCATACGCACTGAAACTACAATTACATATCCCTCTCTGTAGTTAAAAATAGTGAAACTAACACTCACCACCCCAGGCATAGTACTTAATAACCAGAGTAACAATCTATTGCTGGGTACAAAATCTTCTATAAGAATACTCAAGATATTTTAGTTTTCATGAGTATTATATATCTTTTAAAAGTATTATGTACCGCTTATTGTTCTGTTATCTTGAAATAAGTCAGGCACCCACAAAAAGCATATATGCGTAAAGGAAGGTGACATGTTAAGCTATCAAATGGTATAATAGGTGAGATTTTCCTTATGAAGATACCTATACATTTTCTGATGACAATTTAGGGCTGCCTATCTATGCCTCACTTCAGATTAATATATTAGAAAAGTCTCAGGTCGTCATCAATATCAGGTTAAATTACAAATTTTTTAAGGGCACTTTGTGGATATAAAAATGGTAGGAAAATTATCCATCAAATGAAATTTGCCATGTCCAGGAATACTAGACCTTTATTGCTCAGAAATAATCTCTTTGTTGGGATGTATATTCTAGGAATCATATCATTAGAGGTAATAGTCTTATAGTTTATGTTCAATTAACACCCATCAATGCCATTCTCAGTGTGAATAAGAATGGTACCTTACGTGATTTCAGGTTGTAAGACTCACTAAACCATCACTACTATCAACAACCTAAATGTAACTGACCTCCAAGGAACAAAATAGATGTGCACAATCAGCAATAGGCAGATAGATAAATTACTGGGGTATGATTTTTATTTATAAAAATCTTCAAAGAAATAGTGACAAAAACATGATATATTTCAACCTAAAGATTGTTTGGAATGAGAATACCTTTAGATACTACCCTATTGGGTACACTATCCTATGAATAATATCACTAATTAACTACAAAATTTCCACAATTTACTCTAAACTCAAACTGAAATTATTGTCCCAGGGTGCTGATTAAGATCCAATTAAGTTCTAAAGTCTGGCAAATCTAAATAGGCTATTGATTCTGTTTATTTTACCTGGTCGCCAATTGTCATTTAGCTAACTTTCGTTTAAACTATATTGTTAAGGGTCAGATGCCATATTATGCCACTTTTTAGGTAGGTACAAATTGTGACATCACCACCTCCTAAAGCGGTAGTATCAGCTTTGGAGTCAAATATTGTGGGCATAGGTTTGGGTTTACAAGACAGGCTTGGCAACCTCAAGGGCATAGGAGCAGCCAATGCGAAACTTAACTGACTCAGATGATAGTACATTGGCGGGCATAAAAAAGGTAAATTGCCTGGATTTTGGCCACATATTTACGTAAATTACAGGCAAAGGATCTAAATTCTCTTGACATAAAGCCAGCTAGGCTGCGTGGGCTTTGGACTAGTGATTACAGGTTTAACAGGCAACACTTGCGGCACTGAAAATACTGGTGGTGCGCTTAACATTGGTGAGAAGCCATAAGACACCATAGATGGCACAGGGAGTATGGGCGACATGTGGTTTTAGTGATGTAACTCTTAACCTAGAGTGTTTGTAATTGGAGGATGTGGGTCTGACAATTGGAAGTATCAACGAGGAAGTGAGATCAGCAGTAGGTGGCTTAAATAGGCCAGCCTGATGTCATTCAATTACAAGTTCAATATTATGAGAAGAGAGCTTCAGAGGTAAATAACGATAATATCAGCCAAAGACACTGCCCAATTCTCGGTGGAACCCCTCAAATTGGGGTAATACTTTTATTGATACTTTTTGGCCAAATATCATGAGTTTGAGCAATCAGATTGCACCAACCATGTGACGGTATCATATGAGTCCATCTGAGGTTCCTCCCCAGCCCACTTGCATCTACTTCACACACCTAGGCGGAGACCACCTCCTTTTATAGGGTTGGTGTGGGTCCCACAAGGTGCAAATATTTTCTCGCCCAATAATTAGCAAAATGTATTAAACTTTTACATCACGGATTTTTCCTACCTGCCATCAAGCCATCATTGACCATTTCATCAAATCAAGACTAGTCTCATGAGCTCAAATAGGGCAAAACCCAATATTTCCTAATTTTGGCTAATCCCACCCTAATCCAAATTTCACGCCTCATTCACTTTGAACCTGGATACAATTTAAATAATAAGCATTGAGATATTGAGAGGGTTCACTTTTTACCCCTCCCATTGATTAAAATATGACATCTACAAATCAGCCTTTTGTAGTATAATAAATTTTCATATTTCACATTTAAGTGGTATAAAAATCCCTTAAATCATTTATTTTTGCAGTTGAGAGTTTATATCTCCTGTAAAAATATTGTGAAATTCAGTTACAAAAGCTACCAGAAAGCATAAAAAAGCCTGCATTCAAACAAGTGGTGCTCACTACAGTGGGTTGTAAACCACAAAAAAAACTGGGAAATATTGAGGTTGGTGGGAGAAAGTAACCCTCACGACCTTCTTTCTGAACTTAGACCCTGGCTAGCTACTATTTTACATCAGTTAGCCAGTGCTTTGTCTCGACTTAGAAGGCTTGAGCATCACTCTTTCCAAGGCCCCTATGGTGCTTTACTAGTATTCACATACCCTCTTCTAGGGACAAGTTCACCTCAGATGAGGGAAGTATTGTCTCCTTCCATTTTATATTAAAGCTGCTATGGAAGGAGTAACTGATTTTCTGAAATTAAATATATCTTTCCCTGCTTGAGACATATGGCCTAAGAGATAATGGTTTCACACATGGCCACCCTCACACCTTGGCGGAGGTTAAATAAGCTTTTAATGAGGAATTTGGATCCCCACAAAGTTTGAAAAGGCAAAAACAGGCCTTTATGTGCTTTAGCCTGAAAAAGAGATAATTGATCGCCTCTTTAGTTGAAAAGTTTTACAGAAAAGCTCAACCTCTACTGCTTACAAAAATGCTACCACTAGACGATGCCATTGCGGCTATATTGGCTGGATTAGCGTCACATCCCTTCCTGGCGATGCATATCTCTACAGTAAAGCGCTCTTTCCAAAATGTACGAGATATCAAGGAGGCCTTGCTAGAGATGGCTGACATATACAAATTTGACCCTACTTAAGAAGCTCTGAGGCAATCATCTACTCTGACCCCTCTAGCCTTTTCTATGGCTGTCTCTCTTTGGAAACCTGCTCCTGTGGAGCCGATATCACGCAATGCTTCTCCATCCCAGGAAAATAGCCAGGTGATAATGGCGGTGACGGTGCAGTGCTCCCACCGCTTTCAGCTTAAAAAAGCCAGTTAGTGAAGGCAGTCATCCCTTTGCCTTGCTCCTCTCTTTCTCCAATGAGGCCTTCCCATGTGATTCCATCATATCATCCTTCTAAGATGCTACCTATATCTCCCTCACCCGCTTTTCAGGCCATCTCAAGTCCAAAACCAGTAGTCATGGAGCTCCTCAAACTTACATCAAAGGATAAAATGTAGAACTATAATAATTAAAGCATCTCCTACAAAAGCTAGTAGGGTAGATGAGCGCCCCCAGGGTCTCTCCTGCAACAAAGGATACCTGAACTTACCTCACAACTGATGAACTCCCTGACGTTCATCAATAAACCCCTCTGTAACGAATCTGAAGGGGTTGTTTAAATGTTGGTCATTATGTCTTAGGAGCCTCAGTTGAAGTGGAGGCACCTGATAGGTTGAACCCAGAGAGAGTGGATAAGTCTAGGATCCCAGTTAAACTCATCTCCGTCAAGCGTTTAGGGGTTTTGAGGTTATTAACACTGATAGTGAATCTGACCAGCTCATTGCTACACTGATCCTATATAACCAGTGTGTTAATTCCATGCAGTAAATCCAAGAGAGATACCCTGAAACTGCAAAAGACTTACCTCTACTATCCATCTAAAAGAGGTCCTTGCTCTCTCCACCAACTTGGGTGGAACCTTTGCCAAAGTGGAGGTCGTCATTAATGGAGTGCAGGTTAGAGCTATCTCTGACACTGGGTCCCCAGTGAACGTTGTTCAACCAAACTATTAAAAATTAAGCTGGCCCCTGACCTCAACTACAATCAAGAATTTGGAACTGCAGGCTCAATTAACACTTGCGCCATTGGGGCGTACTCTTCTAAGCCCATTTTTTTGGGAAGCTCATTTTGTTGTCCCCAGCGGTGGCCATGGCCAACAATACCTATGATCTACTCATTGGTAATTAGTTTATGCTCAAATATGAATTGATTAATAACTTGATGCAGGGCTATCTATCCCTTCTTAACTATGAGGTTCCTCTAATTCTGACCAATGATAAGCTTAATGAAAAAGAATACGCTTGTATTGTTGAGTACCTATAGCTATGGAGACCCAAACTCTTGCGTTGGACCGGGAAAAGGTCCCTTATAGGAAGCAGAAGGTACCTAATATCCCTCTGGAGCCCTTGGCTCAACTGGGGGACTTGGGACACGTGATTGATGAACGTTGGATAACCGCATTGGCCCCAAAATATCATTCCACAGTATCCCCTTTGGCTGCTTCTTCTCTTGTTGAAAGGATAAAGGAGGTTTGTAGGGAGGTAATAAAGGCCAGAAGTCATTAACAGCACCTCCACTCTCACCTGGCCTCCACCCCGCCATCCCTCACTTCCATGGAAAGGAAGAAAATTGTCCCTAAAACTCAGGAAAAGGTTCCTGAGTCAGGAAAAAAGGTCCAGAACATGGAAGAAAAGATTTAGTTCTGGGATTGCCAATCCAAGTCAAGAATCCAATATCAAAAATTTTAAAAATATTTTAAAAATTTGTCAGAATTGACCCTAGCAGAGTCCAATTCTGTCGCCCCTTTGATCTGAGCAAATCCGCTCAATTTTACATCAGTGAGGGTCCCTCCCTTGCGGATCAGACAATTATATTGCCAGAGTTTTTGAAACTTTTGCATAAGTAGGATGACGACGCACCAAGCCCAAACTGAGTATCCATGAGTACGTCAGCTGCCACAGTCTAGGAACACACCCACAACCCCCCTTTTCCCCATTTTTCATATAAAAGGCAACTGCCTCTGGAAGGGACAGTTGTTGGTCCATATTTCCTCTTAAGTTTGAAATAAAACTGACCTTTACCCAAATCTTCTCCGTGGACTTCGCCTCTTTTCAACATATTTTCACTTAACCCAGTGAAGTATGCAGCGATCTGCGTTTTAGGGCTGATGGTTGTCAAATGGGCCCTCCAAGCCATCAATCTGGTGACACACCAAATGGTGATTGAGATTGTAATTTCACCATGGTTGTGCGAAGCCAATACATCACTTCTGAAGAGTTTTTGGATCCTTCAAAACCTTTGCAATGATCTGCTCCTCCTTTGACACTGGCAGTCAAGCTATGGGTCCACCTCCTACATTGTAAAATAGTCAGAGAATTTGGACTCATTTGCTCTGCCAATCTGCTGGTGGTTCAGCAAAATTCAAGTAGAATGAGGCCATCTCCACTAATCACGATTCTACATTTAAAGGCAAGAAATGGCCGTCTTTGCAACCTTGAGGCAGTAACCAAGCACTGGATTATCTGGGCCATCTCGCTGTGGGCCAATCCGGCCCAAACCAGTATATAAAATCTATCACTGTCCTGGTGACGTCCTAAACCCTCAATCAATTGTGAAACCACTCAATGGGTGCAAGGCGAAGCCCAAGGCCTCCCAACCGTCAAACTTATTCTATTTGATTTAATCTTTGAACCTAATCATCATTTCCAAAATTTTGAAAACATAAATAATTTTCAGAGTTTTTATTAGGATGAAACAATACCAGAAGGAATTGAAAAAGAGCCCAAAGTTCACCAATTGCAAACCCAGGAGGATTGGTAATCCTCCTTGCCTCTACCACCCTTAGGAGATGCCCCAGCAAGACCCGCAGTTGCTCCCATTGCAGCCATTTGGTTTGCCATGTGGCCTTTGGTATGTTCTTTAACTTTTATTTCCTTCACAAGAATCATAGGTGATCCCTCCTGCAACTGATCTGAACTGCTATGCCATTGGCATTATGGGCTTTCCACTGGGCTGTACACACCCTTATTGGAAACCCAGTCTTACTTTAATCAGCAGGTTCCATGACAGTACCCCTCCTCTGCATTACCACTACACTACACAATGGCAGGGAAGAAACCAAAAAAGCTTCCTAAATCAATGAACTTTCCAGAGGATACACTTTTTATGCTTCTAAGGAGGTAGTCATAAAGGCTGGTGACAAAGAGTAGTTGACATGAATATCACCCTTCAAATCCCCCAAAACTCTTATCGCATCGAAACAGAATTAAGGGTTTTGGTTCATTAGAGCTCAGAGTATTGCCAGGCGTATTGGAACCCAGCCTATCAGTGACCCATCAATTTCCTGTTGAGGAATCTAACCCCAAATAATCTGGTTTTAAAAAGTACCAGGTGATTGTAAGAGGCCTGCTGATACCCATTGAGGACATTATGCAAGTCCACTGTATTGTGTCTATGGCTGATATAGGCTTACCCGTCAACCAATCATTATGTACAAAGAACCAACCGTTCATATATTGAGGAACTAACCACAGCAGATCTCAACAAAGTAACACTCTACTTGAGACCTATAGCGACTTTTTCTCTAAATCTGATACTAACTATAGGCACATGAAGGGCTGGACTCATACTATTGTAGTTGTGGATGCTCATATCATATGATCCAAACCTGCCGCAAATCAGGAGTTGAGGAGCTACAGATGCAGATGGAGCCCATACAGTTGCTGGACGTTGGATTGTTAGTGACGTCACAAAGCCCTTGGTTGTCTCCTCTTCTACTAATAAAGAAGGAAAATGGTGGTCATCAGGTAGATATGGACTACCGCAAATTAAACAACCTTACAAAGAAGGATAGTTATCCTCTTTCCTGTATTAATGACGCTCTGGCCAAACTGTCTGGGTCTAAGTTCTTTTCTGCCATGAACTTGGCTAGTTGGTATTAGCATATGGACCTTTCTCCTCAGGATCAGGAGAAGTGCGCCCTTATCTGTAGCAAGGGCCTATTTCAACACATTCAGTTACCCCGGGGCTGTGCAATGCGCCTACCACTTTTCAGCTGGTGATGGATCATATTCTCCAGAATCTCAAGCTGAGCTGTGTGGTTGTCTATATCAATGACATCAAAGTTTTCTCTAAGGCCATCAACGAGCACCTCACGCACTTAAAGGAAGTGTTCCAATGCTTGCGGGCATCTAACATCTAACTAAAGCCTTCCAAGTGTACTTTTTTCCAGAAGAAGCTTGATTTTCTTGGGCATGTCATCTTACATAATGGGATTAAACCCCTACAAGATAAGGTTGAAGCTACTTAAAGATTCCTGCGCTTAAAACCCTCTACAACATACAGGTATCCTCTGGCATTATGAGGCTTTTTATCAATTCATCCTCATTTTTGCCAAACTCAATGAGCCCCTCATATGTCTCTTGGCTAAGAACACTCCATTTTATTGGGGTGCTGAACAGAAAGCTGCGTTTGAGACCCTAAAGGGGTTATTGCAATAACGGCCAATCCTCTGTCACCATGACTATTCCAAGCCCTTCATGTTGTTCACAGATTCCTATTATTATACTGTCAGAGCTATCTTGGCTCAATTGGGTGAGAATGGGGCCGATCATCTCTTTTTTTTACTTCAGCAGAATGCTCTAAAAGATGAACTCAATTACATTGTTACTGAGAAAAGATGGATTGCTGTTTTCTCGCTGTAAAGTACTATCACCCATTCTTATTTGGGATGTCAATCAATAAGGTACCGACCACATCTCCTTGAAGTGGTTGCAAAATATGAAGGACCCCACTGGACGGCTGGCTCGCTGGGCTCTGAAGCTCCATCCTTACGATATGATCATTGAGCATTAGGATGGAATCGTTACCTGAATGTAGATGGGTTGACGTGGCTGCCTTTTCTTCACTTAGACAATAGTAAAGTTGAGAGGTTAGATGATCTCTATATGACTCCTAACGCGTGGGCTTATGAAGACAAACCAGTACAGAAAATGCTAGCTCGGCACTCCCACAACACTAAGGTGAAAATTAAACAAGTTATACAAGATAGTAAGAATAAACTGGCTGCCCTATCTTCAGCCGTCAGAGCGAGTACCTGTGAATCCGGAGTCCCATAATATTATGGGGCATGGCGGAGTACAAAAACCCTATGAGTCGGTTAGAGAACGCTACTACTGGGAGGGCATCATGATGACAACAACTGAAGTTCTGGATGCTTGTCTGACCTGTAAAAAACAATAAAGTTTCAAGACCTGGTATCAGCACCAACCTACGACGATCAACAACCCTTCCACACCATAAGTTTGGATGTGGTAGGTCCTCTCACTCAGACTACCCAGGGCAATCATTATATCTTAATTGGAATTGATCATCTCATCAAATGAGTTATAGCTATTGATCTTCCCACTAATACTTCCAAAGCCACTGCTACCTTCTTACATCAATATATATTCACGTGGCATGGTCTCCCCCAAGTCCTCCTTTGTGACAATGGGAAAACTTTAACTCCTGAGTGATAAAGCTCTTTGCCACCTCTATGAGAACACAACAAATCTTCTCAGCTCCCTACAGCCCATCCACAAATGGGGCCATATAAAGAGTTAAATGAACCCTGGTAATTTTACTCTGCAAAATGGCCAATTTAGACCCTCTCCACTGGGATCTCTACCTACCCAGCGCGCTCATGGCATATCATATTAGTTACCATTGCATCCTCAAAATGTCCCCTTTCCATGTGTTGTATGGGCGATAACCTGGGGTGCCAGCTTTATTAGCCAAAGATATATTCTCTGCATGACTGAACCTTACAATCCATGAAAAAGGTAGCCCAGCACATTATCTAATTACAATCAGAGGATATGACTAACTTGGCAAAGACTGTTACTAAAGAAGGCCAACTGCTAATGAGAGCTGGGCCCCTCCTTCTAGCTTCCAAGTATCAGACTTGGTATGTATTACCACAATCAAATCCTCTCTAGAAGTGAGAAGCTTGAGTCTATTTGGGAGGGACCTTTTCTTGTCACATATAAGCGAGGGGATAAATGCTCCATCAAACCCCTTGCTTTTGGAGTTACCTTCAACTAGGCTCATGGCCAGTTCTTACGCCTTTATTCACCCCTAACACTATTAAAGGGTTAATGTTGGACAATTACAAGTCTAATATTGTGAGAAGAGCATTTCAGAGGTAAATAATTATAGTATTGACCAAAAGACCCTTGTCAATACTCGGTGGAACCCCTCAAATTGGGGTAATACTTCTATTAAAACTTCTCAGCCAATTAGCACAAGTTTGGGCAGCTGGATTGCACCGACCATGCTGTTGAATCAGAGGGAGTTCATCTAAGGTTCCTCCCCAGTCCACTTGCATTTTACTTCACAAACCTAGACGTAGACCACTGCCTTCTATAAGGTGGAGGTGGTCCTGAAAGAGCAAATATTTTCCTGCCCAATGATTGGGTCAAATGTATTAAATTCTTACCTCACAGATTTGTTCTACCTGCCATCGACCATCCATCAGCTGTTCTGTCAAAGTGAGGCAAGTCTAAGAGCTCAAATAGGTCAAAAAACCAAAAGTTTCTAATTTGGCTATTCCTAGCCTAATACTAATTTGCGCCTCATTCACTCCAGGCCTCATTAAGATTTAAATACTAAGCATTGGGATATTTAGAGGGTCTGCTTTTTATCCCTCCCATTGATATAATAAAAACCTATAAAAATCAAGTTTTTGCAGCATTAATAAATTCCTATACTTTACATTTTAGTGGTATCAACATCCCTAAAATCATTTATTCCGCGGTTGAGAGTTTGCATCTCCTGCAAAAACCTTGTTGAAATCCAAGTGAAAAAACCCAGTGAGCATAAAAAAAAATCCTGAAAATGCAATACCTGAAATTGAATTAGGGATGATCACTGAGGCGTAAATGAGGGCAACCTTCCTCCCCCAGGACTGGGGTTGACTACCAAACTCATACTAGGATCAGGAAGGTGGCTTCTGCTTAAAGTAAGTCTTAGTCAGTGCCTGTTTCTGATAATGAATTTGGATTTTTGCCTATGGATAAGGATAGTATATAAATGTTTGGAACAGTGTCGTGGAACAAAAATAGGCCATGACGCCATTGGAAATAAATAGTTAATTGATGTTTGCGCTTTATGCCAATATATAAATAATACAAAAATCAATAGGGCTAAAATCTAATATAAATTGATACTAATTTTTGGATTGGGGAACCTTAAAACTATATATTGAGCTTGCTTCTTGTGCATAATGTCATTAATTAATTCCTGCATTGTTAAAAGCTACTATAACATTTAGATTTGAATTATTAACTATGTGCTTATTAAGTTAACTAAATTCCAAGGTTTTACCAACTATGATGTCCATCAATAAAGCACTTCTGACCCTAGTTTCCAATTGCATATATATATAATGTTAAGTATAAATTAATTATTTATGTTCAGTATGTCTAATTAAGCCACGATTAGGTAAAGAACAAACATACAAAGACCTTATCTCTATCTAGCTAGAAAAATTTGTAAATTTTTTTTATAAATTTTTACTTTTTTCCACCAGTTTATATTAATTTTGGTAAAAAGAATAGTGTATCATATTAGTTTAATACTTATGATTTCCTTCTCATAAAACAAGACTCAATTGAAAATCAAAAGTTGAGTTATAGCGAAAGTGGCATAAAATTTATAGCGCTTTTAAAAGCTAGACCTCTGAAAAGCTTGCAATATCCATGAGCTTCACCACTTCTCCTATAACATAAAAATGATGAGGCCATAGGGTTGGTATGGATTATTGAAAGCTAAATTAATTATTAAGAAGAACTGTTATCCTCTTCCATGCATCAATTACTCCATATGATTTCTTGGTGTCATGGTTTGCTTCCATATGGTGCTAAGCAAGACTATTGTTTAGGCATGAACACGCGCATGTCCAGGTCAAAGTTGTGCGAAAACCATATACTGAAACTACCACACATAAATCACTTGGCAGTTGGTGAGATTGCTGACAAGAGATAATAATATACACATTAGTAAATTGCTAGTTGCCTAGGCTAAAGAATGAGAGACAAGACCGCGGCATCAATTGCCACAATATTAGAGGATATAGTTTTAAAAAATTTGGCCCAAAACGTCAAGAAAATTAGAAAGTGTTATTTAATAGTAGATAAAAAACTGACGAGTAAGAGGGGAATTGCTAATATAATACTTATCAGTGGTATTTTTGTATGACAGTAAGTATTCCATGAAAAACGCTTTTATTATGGTGATTTTACTAGTAATTGGGAGTAGGGATTACACTTCCAAGTTTTATAAACTTTTCAGCTATATCTATTGGAGAGTGGTTTAAGAGTCACTATTATTTGGAAAATGTGCTAAATATAATCTAATAATATTTTCCAAAGGTTCAAATAAATTACTTTTATGTGGGCATAATTGCTTTTACTTTCCATATGGTTTTGACTTTTTTGGGGCTTGTTACCAAAATTTCAAGCCCTATTTAATTCCATTAAGATTAAGGACATCTTGCTTTATATTTTCTAATATTAGAGCGATGTTGCATCCAAGCAGAGCCTGAATTTGACATCACTTATTATAAGTCCATACACTTTTTTTCCAAGATACTCCTTAATTTTATTGGTCAGTGGGCACAACTGGTGTTTATTGCTAGGTGGTATTGATGGGGTAGCCCAGCCATTTAACCAAGCAGGGATGATTTACTCTGAGGACCTTAGTTTACATAATAATCTCTACTTCATAAATGCTTTGCCTGGGTTATTAAGCATATTGGTCTGGCTTTTCTATAATAAAGCTCTCAAACTTCCATGGTTTTAAGACATGCAAAACATTGTAGTCTCAGGAGCTTTTATGTAGTGTTAACTGATATTCTATTTCATTGTTTTGGCGAAGCACCTTGCATGAAACCGGAAAAGGGTCCCAGCTTATAGAAATCCATGAGGACGGCGTAATTCTTAGCATTAATGAGCGCCATTTCACCTTCCTTGTATGCAGCGGATCAGAGTGTCAAACATCAGCCTCAACCTTCTGCTTTTGAACATCCTTGTTAAGGTAATACTTAAGAGCTGCAATGTTTGACAAAATGCTTGACATTAAGTCATCTGCAGAGGGTATCAATTCGTCAGGCTGTCTTTAAACAACCAGGGTCTTAGTCATATTTGACAAAAAATGTTAACGTACACATGGTGGAGTGAGTATGTTTTTATAGGTAAACTGGGAGAGAGATGAGAGATCCAGGCTTTCTGTTAAGAAGGGATATAGAAAAGAAGATACTGTTCTATAGTATGATTAACAATTTCTGTTTGGTCATCTGATTGTGGATGATAGGCAGAGAAGTGGCAGGGCTTGATACCAAAGTTAGACATTAGGTGGTCACAAGAGTGCAGATATAAATGGGGGCTGAAGTCTCAAAAAACCTCGTCTGGTAGGCCATCTTTTGGAAAGCTCCCCTTAATAAGAATCTTAGCCATTTCCCTGAGGTGATGCGCAAAGTGAAGGGAAGGAACTCAATGTACTTTGTGAGCCAGTTTGATAAGACCATGATAGCATCACTATCATTTGACGCAAACAGATAGGTAGTGGAATCCACGCTGATAGAATAAAAGGAACTAGCGGGAATTTGGAGCGGCATCAGCTTACCATAAGGCTTGAAGCGGGAAGGTTTGATCTAGCAAAAATCAAGAGCCTATAGAGGTATTTCTTCACTATATCTTTCATTCCAGACCATTAGTAGAATCTTTTGATTAAACTCACATTATTATTAATACCATGATGCCCAGCTAGGGGGTGATCAATATAGGCCTTGATGATCTCCTCCTGAGAGTAGAAAAAAGGTACCCAGGGCTTCCCATGGTTCAGGATAATCCCTCCTCTGTTGGATCAGCCCTTATGTGCCTCATTGGTGGAGACTTCTATGAAACCTCTTTCAATTACTTCCCAAGCGTGCTGCAACCTTGGCCAATCCATAGCCTCCTTGTGTAGCTGTGGGGGTTTACCAAAACAAGGCAAAAGATTGGGATAAGTATGGTCATGATATTTTACTCAACCAGTTCAGTGCAAGAAAAAGCAAATTGTGGTTCATTGATAAGAAGTCAGGAAACTATTTCAGGTGTCCCAAAATTAGACTCAATTGTAAATTTGTTCTGGATATGTTCCTGGTGCCAGAATTCCCGTCGTTGGCTCATTTTATGAGGGCTCTGATGGAACTCAAGGCACAAAAGTCATTCTTGTAATAGAAGATGGTGAACATACAGCAGATGGTGCTGCTATTCATTGAGAAAAACGATTTTGAGCTCAAATTCCTTGTCATACATCGGTTAATTGGTCTCAGCTGGAACATCTTATGACTAAAAACTTATAGGATGATAAAAACCATCCTCTTTCTCCTGTAAAAGAACTTCCTCTAAAGAAAAGATAGAGGCTTCTCTATCAACAATAAAGGTGCGATTGGGGTGATGGTGGGCTAAGAAGGGTGTAGTAAGTTAGTCTATCCTTCTTAGCTTGAATAACCGTATCCTATTCCTCTCCCCAGGCGAAGGGTACCTGGCCTGTGAGGCGGGTCAGGGTCATAGTGTTAGAAGAGAGATCCTTAGTGAAATGGCGGAGGAAGTTGATCTCTTCAAGAAAGCTTAATAAAAAGTTTCTTTCATTGGTGGAGCCCAGTTCCAGATAACTGAAAGCTATCTGGGTAAAAGCCATACATTCCTTGAAGACAAAATCGCCCAATATTAATACAGAGTCATCAAAGAACAAACACTTGGAGGGCTACAACTTCAGGTTGGCCCTGCCAGTTTTCCGGAGAACTTTTCAAAGCCCTCAAATTGCTTTTCACAAATCTCAAAAGTTACAAATGTAATAAAAAAAGCGACGCTGCATTTCCCAAAAAGATCAACCATATTTGGTCAAACTTCTTTGCCACGCAGGCGCGTTGTGGAGGTCAAATGGCATCACCTTATGTGTGAAGACACCCAAGTAGTGCTTGAAAACCATATGCTAATGATGCTTAGGAAAACTGGGATCTGAGGGAATGTGGCGACAAATTTCAGCTTTGAGAAGAATTTCATATTTACATCATATAGAGAGATGTCTTCCATAAGTGGCATGGTGTATGGATCTGACTTCATAATTGCGTTGAGTTTTTGAAAATCAACACAATAGGCTATTCTTCCCACTAGCTTTGTGTACCTTGAGCATGGGAGAGATTATGGAAGACTTGGATGGCTGAAGAGATAATTCCTGAGCAGTCCATCATGGGCATGTCCAGAAATTCCTTAGACTTTGGGTTTATGGAGTAAACAGGGAACCCCTTAGGAGCTCTGCACCCTCCTTAAATTTGAACATGAAGTCAAAAGGGCCAGAGGTGGACGGTGCATAGTGAGAAGTAGTTTAAATAGATAAGCAATGTGTTGTAACTTATGTAGGAGGTTTACAAGTGAAGGAGCCTTTGTAATCACCCCAAGAAAAAGGACCTTATTTTGGTGTGAAGCAAAAATACAGTTCACAGATAATTTAACACAGATTGCATAGTGTCAATAACGCTTCCCATCTCATAATAGGGGAGCACTTGCTTCATCACCTCATACCTAGTTGATTAGGAAAGTTTGATTTTCTTTAAAATAAAGGCTCTTTAAACCTACGATGGGCTTGATGGAGGCTAATTGGACGTTGATCCTCCCAGCTGCGAGAGGTCTTAGAGGGGTTGGCAAGAGTAACTTCTTAATTTGATGCAATTAGCAGGCTGGTCCATTTTACCAGGAAAAGGTCAAACAATTTTTATTCCACTCAAATATATAGAATAGTGCGTTGACAACCTCCATGGAAACTTTGCCCTTACATTTATCAGCATTATGGTGAATGAGATAATACAATAAGAAGAAGGGTTAGACAAGTTTTTATTAAGCTCATATGATGTTCTGGAGGTGGATGAAAGTTGTAGAGTTTTACATATCTTCAGTGATGCAGCTCTTAGGGGTTCTTCTCATGGAGCTATTAGTTTCACACAAAGATGAAAAATTCTAAAGGGTAATAAATTCTCACTAGGAGAAGATGTGCTTTAATAATGGAAGCCAGTAATTGTGTTCACGACCTATCTTGAGTGCGCCAAAGACAGTTGGTGCCCATCTGAGTAATTAGAGATATCTCCTCCTCTAATATAATCACAAGCCTTTTGGCTGTGGCAGCTCTTGGTAGCTCTGGGCACACGTTCTGATGTAAAATGAACGAATCTGGGTTAGAGGAGCTTGGGATGACTGGGCCAAAATATGGAAGCATGTGTCATATTCTGATAATAGAAAGGTGCTTTTTTGTAATGAAAGTAGTGAAGATAAGCCACTTCAAGAGACTCTTTTAATGTCAGAGCAATGAGCCATGTCAATATGCTTCTTTGGCAAAGAGGGTTTGTCAGGTTGGCTCACCAAAAGGTTTACTACTCAGGCTGCTAACTATGTGGAAGACGTGGATATGAGAGCGTCCTCTTGATCATGTAGGAGATGTGACATCACAATGGCGTTCTGGAAGCGCGCGTGCAGATGGAGTCATTTCAAGTTGTTACAAAGTAGTCCATCCTCTGAGGGATCCAGGGTAGCGCATGGTTGGTTTTTTTTTGAAGGCAGAGGCTAACGGCGTGGGAGGGTCAGCATTATGTGAAAAGCTATGATGACCACCAGAAATTCAATTAAAGAGAATACTATCAACCTTACAATGGTGTTAGTACACCACATATTTTACTGGGCTTAAAAAGTCTCCAATATATTTATGAATATAAAGACAAACTTTGATTAGTTTCTTTTAATGACACATTCTGTTATTAAAGTTGCTGTTAAAAATCGTTGGGTAGGAACTCCCAGGAGCATGCTCAGGTTAAAATTGTGCTCAGAAACAAATCATGGAAGTACCTAACATAAATTACTTGGTAAGGGGATATTGTTGCTGATAGGGATAAGTGTATAAACAATATTATAAGTGCTAGTTGCTAAGGCTTAGAATGAAATCTGAAACCATGGCATCAGTAGCTGCAATAACAAAGTCATAACTTGTTATGCTCAGGCCCAAAAGGCTGTTGTTAATTAGAATTTATAATTAGATAACAGATGAAGAAACTGGCAAGTAAAAAGGGGAATTGTACAACCAATAATTTTCAATGCTAATTCAGTATGAAAGTTGATTAAACCATGAAGAAAAATCTCTAAAGTTATGGAAAATCACTATAGTTCTGAAGTTGGGATCATTCCTAAAGTTAAAATTTTCTAAAAAATTTCCATCCATTGGAGCAATATTTTAAGTTATTATACTTGATATTGATTATCAATTTTTTCCACTGGAGCAGTGTTTCAAGAGTCACTATTATCATAATTAATTTCTAAATTTTATTTATTTACAATTTCTGCGGATTAATTGTATCCATTTTATTTGGGCGCAATTGTCTTGAATTTTTGACTGGGTTTGAACTCTTTAAGGTTAGTTGCCAATCACTTTTTATTATAAAATTTCATCAGGATTGAGGCCTTACTCGCTTTATTTTGATTTATGAGACAGTTACATCCAGGAAGAGCCTGGATTGTATCACTTGGGGCTCAAGTACTTTCTGATGATGTATGATAGAAAATATACTGGATTACCAGACTAGCCTCAAAGACCAAGATAAATGTTCCATATTAGCTAATGAAGAACTATTAAGTACAAATAAATGGTACAAAGGTTATTTATTTCCCTTACTATCATTTAATGGGATATGGATAAGATATTTGAGGAACTGAGACTTCATAAAATTGGTTAATATGAATAAAAGCACCATGTTTTAAAATATTTAATATCCATGTTGACCATTTGTGGTACATCTTTAGCCATCTATGTGGGGCCTCTTTATAGTGGAAGCAAACAAAGTGATCATATATTCTGTAACAATTGGAGTTTTTGGCTATAAGGTTACTCAATAGTAAATTTTTTTTTGATAAATTCACAGAAATTATGAGATGCCACGAAATAGAGTATGAGGATTTTTAAAGTCTTTCTGAGAAAAGAAGGGATATTATCATCAACCTATCTCTAATTTTTATGAAATCGCTTAATTTCTAGTACACTCAGAATAAAAGATTGTAGCTTACAATGGAATTGATGAAGCTACATTCAGTGATGCATTACTCACAGTATTAACTAAATCTCCTGTTTCTTTTACCACAATTTGACAACAAACTTTGCTGTACACCGATGTGAGTGATTTGGATGTGAGCACTATTCTAAGCAAAATAATGAATTCCCTTAGGATAACATGATCACATACATTAGAAAACCATTATTTAAGCAAAGAGAGTTTATAGTATCTGTGAAAGTTAAGTTTACATGATTAATTTATAATTAACAAAAATATTGTTCTCAGTTATATGAAATAAGATGGTTATAGTTCATAATAGATACTATTTTTAAATAACTATCCTTATTTATCTAAAGTAAGCAGATCATTATATGAAAATAACTAAAAAAATTAGAACTAGCATACTAAAATTTCACTAAAAATAAAATTTAGATTAGTACGATAAAAGAGAGAAAAAAGAATTATAAAAAAGAATTAGAGATAAATATTGGCCAGGTGGGAAATTAACAAACTGATATATGATCGTGGTGAAGGTGGAGAGGGATTGGGAGGCGCTTCTTCAGCTTTGTCTCATTAAAATAAGGTGAAGGGTAAGGACTAGAGCAGGGTTGTGGGGTATTTGCAATGTTTGGTTTAGGACACCAAAGGAAGTATACTAATGAAAATTAGGACACTAATAAGGTCTCCATTATACTCTGCTAGTCATGTTATTATTAAAGACAGGTGTTGAGTAGCATGATAAAAGTGCCAATGCTGGTTCAGGAGATTTTTTATATAGTTATTGTGCCACCACCACAACGTCCAGTAATAATTTTTTGTTGCTGATAATTGAGTAGATCACGCACACAAGCTAGAAGGTAAAGTGGGATAAAGAAAGCCTCTGTATGAATAAAAAAAAACTTTTCATCAGCTTTGCGGAGGGCTGCAGTTTTAATGAATAAGCTTTGATAGCAAGTCGATGGTCACTTCATTATAGCTTGGCATTATTTGGGAGCACAAAGTGAGGGGGAAATTGGTCATCATAATTGTCATCTGAGAATTATTCAAGTTGAAGATCTTTGGTTTAACAGGTTTACATGATTCAGAAACTTAGGTCAATAAGACCTAATTATATTGGTTACATTGGATTAGGTAACAGCATGAGTTTGAGGTTTATAGAAAATGTGATGATTCATGAGAGTGAATGGGGGACTAACCAACTCTTAATTGACTGGGGTTTGTACTGATGGATGAGTTTGGTTAGGGTAAGGGACGAAGTGAGGTTGTGACGCTGGATTAAAGGGTGATCTGAATGGGGGATCTAGCAGAGAAGGACTTTAAGTACATACAACTGAAGTGGTAAGAGGTCAGAAAAAGTTTGAAAAGTGTCAGAATTTTGGTAAGGCTTTTGAATTGGTTAGAACAAAAAAGGTGGAAATCTGGTGACCGTTAGAAGATCAATCTCAGAAAAATCAGTCAGTCACAGAGGAAACTTGAGAGTGAAAAAGTAGTTTTTAGAAATGGTTGGAGTTGGATTCAGCACTTAGGTATTGAACTCAAGCTTCACAAAATGGTTTTTATTAAAATAAAAAGGCAATGCATGAAGGCAGTGACCTTGGCTACACATATTTTGATATTTCTACTAATGTAGAGGTTTATAACTTTAAAGAGCTAGAAAAACAACGTAGTATTGAATTATAAAATTGGAATTGATGATTGCAGGTTGTAGTCTTAGTTGTGGTAGTTTCTGAAAGTTACATACAGAACAAGATTCCCTTTAATATGGCTTTCCCTTACTCATATGCTACTCCAAATTCTTATTTACTTTTGGTTCAAAATATACAATAAATTTATAGCACTAAAGAAATTAGGGTCAATTGCTTAATATTCAGAAATATAGGGTTTCTAAGGCTTTGACTTTGGCCATTTTACACATTTTTAAAATAAACTTATCACAACTGAGACACTGGAGAATGGCCAAGAAGAATAGTATCAAGCCTAGTAATGATGAGTTTATGCCAAGCGAGGAAAAGTAGCTGATAATAAATATTTTATATAGATTATCCTCATTCATGGGTAAAACAATCTTATTGATAGGAATTTTAGAATTTTAATAAATGATTAGTAAGGATTTGGTCATAAGTACTATAAATTGAGGCGTTGAGATGAAGTAACTTATATTAAACTAATACTAAAGATTGACACTGGCGCAACAGCATTGTTTGTTGATCAAAATTCTCATTATAAAAAAAGATAATTTAATTCATTACAAAATAATCATTGCTCATATGGTTGGTCAGACCATATAGCAACAATTTTCTCACTTGTCCAAACATCAGGGAGCAAAAATGAGTGAGTGTCATTTAGTCTACTAAAAACTGTATACATAAGGCCAGAGCTCTGATGGTACTTCTTCAAGGACCTAGAATGTACTAAATCCTTAAGGTAGCCACTAGTGGGATCTTTCAGAGTGTAGGCATACGTGGATGTTTCCTCAAACTAAAACCATTTACATAAGTGCTCCAATTTTTCTAGTCCATCTAAAACCATGATTACTATAATAAAATACAATCTCTTAAAGTCAAAAGGTAGATAAGGTATGTCATTCTTTGTATTTCACTTCCAAGACTTAATTTTTAAGCCAGAACGTTGGAGTAAGCTTTATTTGTAGCTGATTTAACGTCTTCATGAGCTTTTCAAGGTATCTGGTAGAACTCTTGTTCTCTTCACTGACAAATGAGTATAAAATCAATGGTAGCATATGATGCTTCCTTTATGATAGCTAAAATGAAGAGCTTCCTTACTTAATGAAGGCAATATTATATGCAAAAATGGCAGAAAGCAAGAAAAGGTTTTATCTGGTTGGCCTGACAGTAATTAACTTTCACAGAAGCTAAGAAAAGCACTTTTTACTCATTCAACATTACCTTTGATCTTAGGGTGATAGTGTAACAGACTGGGCTCCCAAGGCCCATCCCACCACCGTCCATGAACCCAAACCCCCAGGTGATGTCACTCCCACAAGGGAAAGGGCAATAGCCATACCAAACCCCCAAGGCTCCTATCTGGGTATGTGGCCTTGCTGGGCACACTGGGATGAGGTGCAGCGCACTTGCCTCTGTCAACTTAGGGACACTCTGGCAAATGCCATCCTGAAGGATGAGCACAGGCCAAGGTGCAACGGACATTGATGTCCTACTGGCCTCTGGTCACCTGCACCGCAGCTTTCAACAAGCTCCTCCAGCCAACACTGGGGTAGAGTATTCCGCTCCTCCAGGGCATCACCACCCCAAAGGATCTCAGGACGTCCACCTCTTTCCTCACTTCCTATCACGCCACCATCTGCACCAAAACAACTTGCTCAATAAATAAAGTACAATATTATATTATAATAAATTATACCAGGTCTTACGAATAGTGGCACGTAATGGGGTGAACTTGAGGTTTGGAATAGAGTTCTAATGTGAGGTCCATTGGAAGCAACCTTGCTTTGAAATAATAACCAAAAAGGGTAAATGAATTGTCAGTCATGATGCACATAAAAGTCTCCAGATTTGATGGCGTCCTGGAAACTCATTGTCAAATGGGGAAACCTCTAAAAATGGACAACCACTCAAATATATATTAAAAATCAGTTATCCCGCTATTAACCCAATTAGGGAAAACCGCATCAGAATAATGGAATTGCAACCATCATCATACAAAAATATTGTAATTCCCAACCTTATGAGATTTATGTACAATCATTGACCCTTATAGATAAGATGTATACATTACTAATTGTATAACCATCAAGGAATTTTTAGAGAAATATGAGACGTAAAAATAGCCCCATTGTCAGCTAATTTAACTGTTTGCAGCCGTCAAATAAATTATATTTTCTAAAGTAAACTTAGCTGTAACTTGTAGCGCCCAAATCACTGACTACTTTAGCCTCCACCCACTTAGTAAAGTGAATGATGTCCATGATTTTATGATTGTATTTTCCACATTTGTTGTACAATGGACTCACACGTCAGTTGAGATCGTGTGCCATGCGAAATTAAGCTTAATAAATTGATAAAGAGGTGGTATTTTGGTAGGGGAAAGCTTGGAATTCTTTATAATGGCTAAGTGATATACGGATATAAAATGGCATTAAATGATGTCAGGATTCAAGATGACGAGCAAGACAAAATATCTTCTTTCAAATTAAGACTTAACAGATCGACTCTTGAACCAGTGCAAATAAAACTTTATTCTAAAGGCACCGAAACTACATTAGAGCAGGAAGCATTACATATATGAGAAACAATGAAATTGCTTTCAGATTTCTCATCCCCACTTTCTAAATCATGGGAGCCGCCTTCACCACTGAAGTCACGAGGATGACATGATATTATGAGGGCGCCATCCAGGCGGTTAATATGGAAGGCAGTAAGATCCTGATCCTACAGGGCAACAAAGGTCCCTGAAGCACCATGTCCCCACACTCCCTAAAGATATTGAAGCTTTCTAAAACAATGAACTAGTCTATATTCTTTCCATCTTTTTGTTTTTCAACCTCTCCACTGATTTTCAGTTGTGAGCTCATTTTCAGACTTTGGCGACAGTCAAGAGGATTGTTACACTGAGAGAATTAATGTTCACTACAGGGAGCTCTGAGCTGTTTTAAGTGAAAAGTCTATCACAAAAAATGGAAATACTTAGAAGTCACAAAGATCAAACTTCTGATCAGTCAGAAAGCGTTGCTCAATGGATTAGTACCTCACGGTATGAAGTGCCACCCATACAGCTTAAAATTAGAATTTAGGCCATGTTCCAGTTCTCTCTACCCTCAGTCAATGGAAATCAGTATCAATTTCAGTACAATAACCTTAACGACATTGTTCAACAATTGATAAATGGCATTAAAACATAGGTGCCCGTTCCAGCCATTCTCACACCTCTTTAGTGCCCTCTACCATGTGGTTTTTTATACTTCAGCCCAGCTGCCAGCGGGAAAACAGACCCTGGGAACCAAGAGTTAACTTTAGAACCTTGGTTATCCTGCTATTTAGCTTTTCTCTAGTTAGTCAGGTTGCACCATCATGAAGTATCACAAAAACAAGAGCTCACCCAAACCTTACACTCCAAAAACATTAATCTTTACAACGTGGCCTCCTCCTTTTTCCATGACAACCAAGAGGCCATTATCATAAACTGAAAAATTCTCAATAAATCCAGATGCCAAATTGTGGTGTTGGATTGTGGGATTTCTGGTGACTTCAAGGACCAACTGAGCCAGATATCCAACTCCTTGAGACTGGTTGTAATTAGCACCTCCACCAAGTTGTAGATATTATATGGATCCTACAACAGCACTATCAGGAGCTGGACTTATGTGACTACACCTCCGGGAGTGAAGGACCTAAAGGTCCACGTGGGCCTTGAGGGCACTCTGAATCTGCAGCATTTACTCCCAGAGACCCTGTAGATCATTGTTGAAAAGATGTTTTGGCAGCCCTAGCCGCATTATGTGATCAAATCTGGAATGTAGAACAGGGGTGCAAACTTCAAGTAGATGGAGTACCCTTGCTCTTAGGTTTCCATAGTGTCATTTTTTGGATGGATGGATAAATTTAGCGCCCTCACTAAGCTTATTGATAGTTGCATCTCTCAGCTCGAACAAACCTGTTGAGGATTGAGACCTGTTTGCCCAACCTTGAGAGTCTGTTTCTCCTTCAGAGCGCTGATAACCAAGCCCCAAAGGAGCAGGTTGTGCATAAGATTTCCATTTTCTCCCTCAACCGATACTGGGATGATATCCAAGAGAACCTTGAGGGCCTAAGATGACGGTTGGACCAGCAGGTCCCCACAAATATGCAGAGCTTGAAATATCCAAGCCTGGACTTTCTTTTACTGCTCGAAGTCACTTTTGAGTGATTTTAAATTTAGAGTTTTATTTATCCACAGCCATCTGCCCAAACCTATTCTTTGATGTCCTTGGCTCCGCCGCCTGCCACCCCAGTGTGGGGCAGCAGTGCACCCACACCTAGCGTTTTCCGCCCTGCGGGCAAGCGCATTTGGATGGGCTCAAACAGCCCGCCCACTGCTTCCAACCGTTTTGTCCCCCCACGGGACTTAGCGCTCCACCTGGCGCGCGTCCACCCTTCTCGCCCCCATCCTCTCGCCCTCCCTCGCTCTGCCATTTGCTATTGCCTCAGAGTGGACTATGGGCGTTTGTTCCCATATGCTGATAAGGCAATTATTAAGCTAGCCACTGCGGCCTTTGCGCCAGCTGGCTTTATAGACTTCCGCCCTTTTAAGGGCTACCTTGACTTTGTGTTCCAATCTGAGGAGGATGCTGAAGCGGCAGCACAAACTCCTCTAATCTATAAAAAAACCCCATTCCCACAACCCGTACTCGCCTCCCTTCAGACACCACGCTGGTGGTATCCTTTGCAAATCTCCCATCCCACCTTCCACCCCAGGTTTTGTATGACCAGTTGGTCGCGGGGCTCATGTCTTATGGCACTCAGCCCAACCTCATCTTTGCCATTCCATCTGGTGCAGAGCACCTTGCTGCTCCTCGGGCAAAAGCCACCATCATACCACACCATCCTACCATAGCCCAACAAATCCCACCCCGCGCTAGTGTGGCTGCAGCGCCTGATCATTTCTTTTGGGCTTGAGTCGATAATGGTAGGCAGATTTGTTCCCTCTGCTTTGGCCTTGACCATGCAAAAAGAGCATGCCCTCAGGCCAAGTACGCTGCTGCGACTTCTGAGCCCCCTCTGGAGGTTCAGTATGGGGCGCTTTGCTGCCCCCTCCCACCCTCCAATCTCGTTCAGTGGGCCCACATGGAAAATCAGCCCCCCCAAAACCTCCAGCCTCACTCTCCCACCTAAATCTACCCCAGCCAATCAGAGCAATGCTTGGACCACCATTGGCACCCAAGCAGCTGCCCATTCGCCCAATCCCACCCACCCAAATTCGAACGGCACTATTCCAGTGAACCTAAATCCATGGGATCTATTGGCTGAGACTGACAAATCAGGTAATGTCCTCATTAGTAAGCATACAGGTCAACCTCTCTGCCAAGGCGATTATGGTCAGGCAGAATTTTTCCTTCCTGACTTTGATGAAACCCCTACTCCTCGCCATTTCGCTCCTCTGCCCAATACAGCCCCCTTCCAAAGTGATCACCAGCCTGCCTTAGCTGTAGTGGCCTCTCCTCATTGCCCAAAACTACGCACCGCGGTGACCCAGTCAGTGGCTCAGCTCCAGCATGGCCTGCCCACCCTCTTCTTCCCCCTCTGACTTCCCTGAATCTCCCTGCAGTGACATCTCGAAACTATTCAATGATGCTGAAGTTGCTGTTATGAATGTCACAACGATTGCTTCATTCAGCCCCTCAGCCAAAATTACCCGCCACAGTATCTCCCTTTTCACCCAACTTCCTGAAGCCCGCAAAGAAGCTGAAGTTCTCCTCGCAGCTTTTGTTGAAACACTTTCCCATCATTATCTTGATGCAGAAGAGGAAAACTCCTACTACGCTGACTTCAACCCCCACTATGTGGATGCCCCAACACCCTGGCTCTCTGCTCTGATCCAGTACTGTAACCAACATTCCTTGATTGAGGTGGGTCTTTCTGAAAACCAGCCCCCCGACCTCTCCTCACCCTCTGCCATGGTGGGTTAGCAGTTTCTGCTTCCCACCTGGTTAGTAGTTTTGTTTTGTCGTTTTGAGTGTTGTGTTTGGTACTGCCCATCCCCTGGTTGGCGTACCTCAAATAAATCGAAATATCCCAGCCTGCACCAATTTTTAGCGTTTTCAAAGATCTCCACTTTAATTTGACTAATTTCAAACCTGGTTTTAAAGAGAGGTCCACCACTGACTAGATTAATCATCACCTCCTTCCTGCATGCCTATGAGAGTTCCATGGAAGAGGCCACTGACTGGTAGAAATTGAAGCATATTTACTCCTGCTTTAACAGCACTGCTCAGGAGATCATGGCTCCCTACTTGAAAAAATGCAACACCTGGGAACAAGTACTTATGGGCTTAATCCAAGAATTTGACAGCAAAAAAACCCTGGCTAACCAAAAACAAGCATTCATGAGTATTTACCTGAATAAATTGGGGAGTCCCATGGAGCTCGCCAGCCATTTCTACGCCCAAGCGCAACCCTTGGTTACCATCAATCATATTACCTTAGACGACGCCATTACTGCTGTCACTTCTGCATTAAGATCCTATCCTAAGGTTCAAATGCACATGATCGGCATAAAGAATGGTTATGCTTGAATTTAAAAAATTAAGGAAGCGGTTAACAAAAACATGCATCGACCTTGCACTTTAAGGATACCTTTCCAGAATCCTCCAACCATCCTTAGTCCATGTGGTCAAAAACCAGAAGAATCCTCAACCCTGATGTACCTATTGTAATGGCACTGACACAGTGCTAAGAAATGCTGGAAGCGACTTGCTGAGGAGGCAAGAAAAGGGCCTTCAGCATGAAGGATTAGGCGCTCCATTCTGACATCCCTACCACGCCTCAAAAATTATCCATAACCTTGAACGTACCTGGGGCTATCTCACCTGAAGAAGAAGTTTCATCACCCGTTGATAATAAAGAAATTAATGCTGCTTACGCTTCTTCCAATGACTCTCCCATGTTTCTCACGCTAACCCCCAGTTTAGAAGTCTGGTTACCCATGTTGCCATCTACGTTTATAAGATTCTAGTTCTAGCCATAGTTAACAATGGTTCCCCATAATTGTGATATCGTCCAAGTTGATGAAGCATTTTAAGATCTCCCTGGACTTGCCACACTATATGGAATATGGCACGGCAGGATCACAGTATACCCAATCTATAGGGGCCTATTCTTCCCTACCTATCTGATTTGGGAAGCTCTCTGTAAATACCCACACAATCACGTTGGATAATCTGATATAAGATCTTCTTCTTGGAGTTCAGTTTCTCTGAGACTACTCAGTGGTAGTATATTATAATGACGGATTTTTATCTCTATGGGGGCATTGGGTACCCCTAATCTTTGAAACGTCTTACAATTTTAAAATGGAGGTCAATGCCTGAGATTACCTGCTAGAGAGTGAGGGAAAATTGACCAACTCAAATATTATGCAAGGGGCTCTTGGGTCCAGATGCCCTCACCTGCTATTGGTGGACAAGAAGGCATACCTATTTTACTTACCCAAGGTGACCATTATACCTCCCAAGCCCAAATCATTGCTGACATTCAGGTCCATGTTAACATCCACTCCAGATAACTGCTGGAAATCCGGGTCCTAGATAACCCATCTGCTAAGGAGGTCCTAACCTGCCCAGGAATTCTAGATCCAGCTTATGCCCGTTTAAATCAGTATTGTTGGCTAACCTTGCTGATAGATCCAGGTTAGTAGGCCCTGTCAGACATTTGCCCTCCCAGCTGAGAAATAATACTATTGAAGGTCAAATTTAGCTGAAGAGGGGAAATGTCAGCCATTTGCAATTTTCCTGTGTGGTTAAGAGTTCTTTTATTAATAATAAAAATAAGGAAGTCAAGAAAATCAGCCAAAAGTCCCTGGACGATTCTCAGTGGAACCCCAATAATTGGGGAATCACCAGTTCGAAACCTTTATGGGCACTAGTCATAAATTCAGCTGGTCAGATTACTCTGACCTCACCACGGACTTTGGGGAAATCCTTGGAAGACACTCCCTGACCCCAACAAAGTCCTCTAATGCACCTGAACGGGGACCCCCACTTTTATAGGTTTGGTAGGGGCCCCCAAGGTGCAAGAAATTTCTTGGGAGGTTATTGGTTAAGGTTCATAAAAATGTACCTCATGAGTGCATTCTAGCCGATCACAATTCCTCTTCCTTTGCTCCACTGCCCTGAAGTGAGTTCCCAAGTTATAATACGTTGTTTCTGCATATTTCCTAATTTGGACTCGTGTACACTATTCCAAACTTATTTCCAAAATCCCCTTGATCCTTGAATCACTTTAAATACCTAAATAGTCAGATATTGAGGATCATCGTTTTTTCCCTTGTATCGCGCTCTTAATAAAATCATAAAACCCAATTTTTATTAGCGCTTTACATTTAACTTTATTTTTATTAAAATCCTTTGTGGAAACCAGCAGGCGTAAAGCACCAGTGAGCACTAATTCAGCTGGTTTCCCACAGGCCCAATAAGTCCCGCCACCTTATCCACTTCCTACAAGTAAAAGCTGTTAAAGAGTACATAGTTTTGGGAGCCTAAGCAAAGTTTTTTTGGAGACGCCCATCAGTGGCCCTGGTCAACATCAGTATCAGAAAGTATCTCACTGAAGACCAACTGCGCAAGGTTTATGAATTATTGGAGGAGTTTAAGACCTATTTTTGGCCTTGACCTACAACTTTGGAAAATGAACGGGGTTCTACATCATGTGGAGACTGGGGATATTCCCCCTTCTAATCCTGACATTACCAAAAGTAAGGTTGAAGAAGCCCAGGTGTTGTGGTTCTTAGACTACTACTCAAAGCCAGACTCTTGGTGCCTTCACGCAGCCCTTGGGCATCTCCTCTCCTGCTACTTTAAATGAAAGATGGCAGCCATTGGGTGATGATGAACTATCAATAGCTCAGCTCCATCACCAATAAGGAAAGTTATCCTCAGCCTTAAATTTATGACTCTCTCCAACTGCTTGCTAGATCGCAGTACTTTTCTGCAATGGCCCTTTCCAGTGGATATTAGCAAATGAGACTCGCCCCTAAAGGTTAAGCCAATTGTGCTCTAATAGCCAAAGAAGGGCTATTACAGCCCACGAGGATTCCTCAGGGCCTCTGTAACGTGCCAGCAATTTTTCAGCGCATCCTAAATGGAAACCCTGGTAACCTGAAGCTATCCTGTGTCCTCTTCTACATTGACAACCTCATTATCTTCTTGCAAACTTTTAGTAGACAAGTGGAGCATCTTCAGGAAGTTTTTTATCATCTTTTGAATGCTTCAATAAAGCTCAAACCTTCGAAGTGCTCCCTCTTCCAAATGAAAAGTAGAGCTTATTGGACAAGGTCTCAAAAGATGGCATTCAGCTCATATCAGACAAATTTGACGCCATAAAAAAGATGTCATGCCCCAGAACCTAAGGGTTATTCAATACTCCTTAGTATGGTGGTTATTATTTATCAGTTAATATCTCGGTTTGCTGACCTATCCAAGCCTCTATTTTACCTCTTGAAGAAGGACATGCTAATGGGTGGTGTCTAGAACAATAACAGGCTTTTAATGCGTTGAGGACCGCTCTTTTCACCAAACCCATTTTAGTTCAACCACGTTTTTAATCAACTGTTAAAGTTATTCATGGATGCAAATGGTGTCACCATAAGGGCCATTTTAGCCCATAATGATGAAATCAGGTCGACCACTCAGTGGTTTATTTTAGCAAGACTTTGAGTAAAGCCAAATGGAACTATAGCGTTACCAAGTGCAAATGCCTGGCTGTCTTGCTAGCGATCAAAGTTTTCTGGCCCTATCTCTATGGCACCCCCTTTACCATCATCAATGATCATTCCTCGCTCCGGTGGCTCCAGCAGATGAAGGACCTGGATGGCCGTTTAGCCAGATGGGCCTTAAGGCTACAGAACTATGATTCACCATTGTTCATCATGTGGGCGCGATTCACTAGAACGCCAATGGCCTCTCTAGGATGCCAGTTCTGGCTTCTTTGATCACTGAGGAAGACTGATTGTATGATCTGATTAGTTGATCTGAACACTGAGGAGTTAGAACTCCTGAGGTCCAAGCTGAGCTCCAAAAGGTAACCCAGGACGCTCAGATCAAGGATGGGCTGCTATATAAGAGAGTCGATAAGAAATGTCTCCCTTATGTCCGCCCTTCCTCCTGAACCAGCATTATCCTAGAGGGTCATACTACCTTGGGAAGTGGTGCAGTGAAAAAAACTCACTAATTGTTGAAAGCATAATGTTACTAAGACCAAATGGTGGAAACCATTCAAGAGGTCCTGTAAGCCTGTATTATTTGCCAATTCTAAGACCAGACCAGTTCTTAATACAACACTCAGTTGTTGCCCCGATGAGTCTCTTCAATGTCATTAGCATTGATGTAGTAGGCCCTCTTCCCACCCAGTTGCATGGCCATGAATATATCATCCTAGCCGTGGACCATCTGAACAAATGGGTCGAAGCAATTTCAGTCCCGTTGCCACTGCAAATGCCATGGTTCTCTTTCTTATTTTGATCTGGTTTCACCCAGCATAGATGCCCACAAACTTTACTTTCAGACAAAATGTAAATTTGCACTTCACAGTAGTCCAAGAACTAAATCCACTTTTTGGCACTAGCCAAAGTTTTGCCGTCCCCTACAACCCATCCACCAATGGGGCGGTGAGCGCTCTAATGGAACCCTTACCTATTTCATGAAATATGGCCGCCTCCAATCTTGCTCTCTGGAATCATTATTTACCAAGAACCTTGCTTGCCTATGAATAAGCTATCGTTAAGTCCTTGAAATATTCCCCTTTGAAGCTCTATATGGACGTGCTCCTCAGCTCCCAAGTAGCGATCAGCCTTTGCTTAAAACCACTCCTGAGAACTATGATCTAACAATGAGGGTCTTAGTTGATGAAATTGGTAAGTTTCAAGCCACAGCCATGCAAGGCATTGTCACCACTACTGGAAGGGATACATCCCAAAATTTATGTTGGCTGACCCTCCTTACCTGTTTTTCAATTAGGCGACCACATTCTCTTTTATCACTCTTGAAACAGAGGTAGACAGTGTAAATCTTGACGTTTTTTGGTCTGGGCTTTATAAGGTCATTCATAAGGTGAACTCGAGTACTCCATTTCCAACATCAATCAGGGGACAGTGATGGTTGAGTGCATGTCCAGTTCTTCTGGACTATACTCCCCTCTGATAGGATCTTGAGGGGGATTTGTCAGGATTTGAGAAGGCAAACAAGATAACATCCCTGCTCCCAAATTGAGCATCAACAGATTGACTCTCAAATCAGAGTGACTGAAACCTATCCTGAAGGCACCAAAACTAAAATAGATCAGAAAGCATCACGCATACAAGAATTGGTGGAATCACCTTCAGAAATATCATACCAACTTCCCAAATCATAAGAGACGCCGCCCCCACCGCTGCAGTCATGAGGACGAAGCAGTACTTAGAGGGTGCCATCCAGGCGGTTGATCCATAAGGCAGTCAAAGATTTTGATTCTACAGAGCCATAAAGGTCCTCAAGGCATCATGACCCCACATGCTCTATAAATATCACCACTTTTTAACACAACAAAGTACTCTATATTCTCTCTATTTTTTATTTATTCACCTCTCCTCTAATTTTCAGCTTTGAGCCCATTTTTAGACTTTGATTATAGTCAAGAGAACTGTTACGCTGAGTATAAACAAAGGTATTGCGGTTTTAAATGTTCAAGTGTTGTTTATACCTTCTTTGCTAACTCCTTATAGGCTGCAATAATCAAGTTAATCTACTTGGTGGTTTTAGAAACAAAAAGTGACTTATTGTCTATGAACTTGAAAAGGGTTCCCATTATCAACAAGGGTGTTCATCATAAGCTTTTCCAAATTGTGTTAAACTTTCTTATTTTCATACCATAATGTTGAGTTAGCATTAACCCAAGCAATTCATTGGCCAGGTAATCTTATATGAACATGGTGTGAAAATGAGAAGGCAGTCAGAGTTTTGGTGATTAACACCAGGCCAGCGTTAAATTTTAAAGTTTTAGGAATCTAGTTCAAATCCTATTAGGCCATGCCCTTCTAGCTCCTAAATGTTATGTAGCCAGCGCAGGGAATTATGGCCAGTTACCATGGTAAAGTATACTCTGTGATGTAGGCTTGGATTGTTTAGATGCTTAGATGACTGCTAAACACACTTTTTCAGTAACTCTATCATTATGTTCAAGCACATCCATAGATTGGCTGCTATAAGCCACAGGGTGCTTAACTCCCTTAATATTAGTTTGTGATAACACCACCACTATATTGGTGGGGATATGCCCATTTAAATAATAAACACTTATATTTTAGTACATATGTTTGCAGCTTTAGTGATGCAAAGCCTTAGTTTGTCAAAGTACATTTGATCGTTAGCCATCTATTCAAATTATACGCAAATTTTAAAAGGGTTTGAAGGTTAACCTATCTTTCTAAAGTCATGACAACTTAGTGGCGATAGCCAATCATTCCAAACGGCTCCTGAATGTTGTAATACTACTCATCCGCATCTTTAATTCAATGGCTTCAATTACTTCTTTCTGGCACTATAAGCCATTGTTGTGCTTCCGCTTGATGCGCTTGAAGGTGCTATAAATTGGAGAGCCCAACATAGTGGCTGATTCTAAGGGGCTTAGTTCATCTCAGTCAGCTGAGAGAGTAGAGGCTTCATAAGATGCAGTAATGGATAATACTTTAATATCTTTTTTAATAAAAACTTAAATAAAAATAAGATAACTAATATTTCGTCTGAAAAAAACTTTATCAAAAATTAAGTCAGAAATAGTTATAGTACTATTGAGAGTAAAAAGAATCATGATTTATTGGGAATTGCAAGGAGTGATTCATTTTTGTACTAATGGTGCCCAACCCAAAAGGGGGAGCCGCCACGCATCTTTATTTGAAAATGGGCCAAACAAAGGGATTATTATAAATTAAAAAGGTTCCTAATATAGCCCCTAGGTTATCAGCCTAGGAAGCCATATCAGATGGCGAGGAGGCTTTGAGGAAAACTTTTGTCTGGCGCCCGCTTTAGCTGGCAGACCATGGCGGACAGCATTGGGGTGGGAGCATCAGTGACATGGGGCATTAGGAGGTATAATTGGGGGTTAGGAGTGATTCATTAATCTTTCTTAATTTTTAAGTGATTTTTCCATCATCTTGTCTTACCTGGAAGGTTAACTGAACCTCTTGATATCCTGATAATAATTTCATAGCATTAGTTAAATTGTTATTAACCTCAAGTAAGAGCTCTTCCAATAGTTTGATTTAAAGGTTTAACTTTCTGTATTACAGAATGGACAACCAATTAAGATATTTGGACCATTGGACAATTGATGATGGAGTTGTATGCATGTGGCCTCAGAATTAGGTAAAATATTCAATAATAAATTATAAGCCTACTTAACCAAATTTGGAGTAACTCAAGTAATTCCCTGAATTTGAAGTACAACCTGATGACGTAATATTGAACCTTAATTTAGGACTTAGCGGAACTTTTGAATAGCTTGAAGGTCAATTGCAGAGTAGTATTTGTTGATCTTTCTGGGATAAGGCTTCCACCTTGAATATAAAGAATCCTGACAGCCATGCTTGTCAATAATGAACCCTAAATATTCAGGTTTATAAAGAAGGATTTGCAATTACATGGGTGATATTTATATCATCCTTACCAAAGCAGTGTAGTACTTCCTCCAAATGATTAAGGTGTTCAGTAAACAATTTGGAGAAAACTCTAATATCATCCAGATATACTAAAAAGGCGATTTTTTTCCCAATATGCTTTTTATAGAACATTAGAAGGTTTTAGGCATTGCACAGTCCTTACACCATCCAGGTGAGTTTGTAGAGACACTGAGCTTAACATGGCGCACTTCTCCTACTCACCTTTAGTTAGATAAATCTCCAATAAGCAGAAATAACGATCATGGAGGAAAAGTATTGGGTGCTACTTAAGCGTTTAGAACATAAGTAATGTGGAGAAAAAGATGGAAATCCTTTTAGTAATGTTGTTGAGCTTCCTATCTATTATTTCTTAAGGTTTAGATCTTCCATTTTTTTAATAATCAACACCAGGGAAGCTCAAGGACTATTGTCTGGCACAAAAGCCCAGTTGCCAAGCTGGCTATTTTTCTTATTTATGACTTAATTTGTCACTTTTGGCCATTTACTAGGATTCAAGAAAATTGGAAGATGATTTTGGCATCAATATATTGTAGCACATCGTGTAAAAATTCAAATTAAAAATTTCTTTACCAAACAATATACTACTACTCAAAAAAAGCATGTTCTTGGTCCTTATTGTTCTCCATTAAACTAGAAGACTTTCATGAGGCACCAGAGAACAACAGATTCTCAATTGTCACCATCTAGGACCAGTTCATCAAAGTGACCAAGTCCATAGATACTCTACACTTTGTCAACTGATAAAATATGCACAAAAGAAACGATATGGTGCAGTTTTATATGTATAAGGTAACTAATTGTTTTAAAAGGTAACTAATTGTTTAAAAGCACCTGGATTCCGCCAAGATCTGAAAGGAAAGACCCAGGAGTGGCGACAGGTCCCAAGTCAAAATAAAAATTGGCGCGAATATCTCACCATACAACCCTTGAGGAGTTTGTTTTTGCTTTTGGTTCCAACTATAAGTCAATGGCCCGCCATAATGGGTATATCACAATTACCTGTAGCGTAATGCCTTTGGATTCCATAAACATTGTATAGGAAATCACTGAGTATGGCCACAAATCTGTTGATAACGAATTTTTTCACTATGCCATCCTTGAGTGAAAGATTAGAA
Source organism: Massospora cicadina (assembly GCA_022478985.1). Lineage (NCBI taxonomy): Eukaryota > Fungi > Entomophthoromycota > Entomophthoromycetes > Entomophthorales > Entomophthoraceae > Massospora > Massospora cicadina. The sequence goes on along the minus strand of JAKSZP010006817.1, from coordinate 14,834 downwards.
AACACCATATTTCAAGTCTTAGGGTCTTTGTTCTTCTGGTTGCAGAATATCAAAATGTTTTGCTCTGTCATCTAAAGTGTCTATTTAAAAATATTTGACCCATAAGTCCTTATGTTTAGAGGTCCAAATGGAAAACTCTTAATGTTTTAATAAAAAATATTATGAATGGATACAACTAGTGAGCTAAAATGCAGTAGCAGCGCATTATATGATTAAAATATGTTGACTGGGGGTCCCAAGTTCTTTAGGCTTTTTTTAAAATCTGGCACAAGGCCAAATTTCTGTAATATTCTATTATCATGTTATTAATTGACGCCTCATTGTCCTCAGTAGCTTTTACTTTAAGCTAAATGATTATATATCAATATGACATCGATGAATCCCCCCTTGGGTTGGGACCATCTAGTACTAAAAAAAATTATATATCAATATGAGTACATTTAAAGTATTTGCATCAGCTGTATTAACATGTTTAACATAAAGAGTGTCAACTTGCTCTAAAGAAGTTTAGAAAGTCTTTACATAATGGCAGGCTTAATCATTTAAGCCTTAATAGGTATTTCCACATGGACCCCGCTGTTGGGATTTTGCCCACCTTTCCAGTAATCTATTTTACCATGGGTCACTAGGGGATAATTCCCTATGGCAAGTGAATTGTATATCAGCTGACACCGATTTTGAGCCAATATTGTTTGGGTGATTTTAATTAATTCACCATGATTGGATCCATCAGTGATTGATTCCAGGTGAATGCTTAAGATCATATTGGGCAGAGTTGCCAACGCAATGGGGTATCTGATAGTTGATTGATGATTAACTATCATGTGTACCAATTGGGATTGATCAGGTTTCATCACCAACCAATTGGAAATTTAAGGAGCAAGTTGCAAGGCGAGTGATGCCACCTGCAACTAGTGAATCAATCATTTGGTTTGCGACCTGCCATAATGGGTAACAAGGCCCATTACCTAATCAGGTCGCTCACCAAATATGGTTGGTTCTCTGGGATCAAGCGGAAAATGTTAGGGACACGTTTTCTGACTCTTACCATTTTAGGTCTCAAAGATGTCCAATGAAGGAATCCTAACCAAGGTAGGGAAGACCATCGCTGGTGAGATGAGAAAGGGAAATTTGATGGCAACAGATGATGTTTCATGGCTGAGGCGCCAACTGAGGGTTGGGCGCCAAATCCCCTCTATAAATTCCACTGATAATTTACAATAAAAAAGGAGTAAATAGCAGAATTCATTATCGTTTTTAGTTCTATTCATTTTCAGAAAATTACTGTTTGTGTGCTTTAATTGGGGACTCTTTAGTAGGATAAAGAGTAAGGATAAAGGATCCTTAAAAAGAGAAGATGAACTTAGATGGGAATTGCTGTAGACTCCGTGAGACTCTGCAAGACCAGAGTAAAGACTGTATACTAGGGATCTGAGCATGGATCAAGTTATGCGGATAAGGGCATAAATCCCTACTGAAGAGATCAAGAGTATTTTGGTGAGAAATACAGGTCAAGCTTCGGACCAGCATTGTTTATCTATCCAAATATGGATAAAAGTCTTCATATTATTATCAATCAAACATCAAATACTATCAGACAATGAAAAGCGTGTACATAACGAATCTGTGCAGTTAACCATCCTAAAAACTATAAATATGTGAGGAACCCAGTATTTTAACAATTGGTGCTTACTACAGGGGTAGTTGAGTAGGATACACTAGTACAAGATGCCGTAAAAGGATGAGTTAAAGAACTTTAAATGGACCATCTAGTACTAAAAAAAGAACTTTAAATGGAGTTGGCAATAAACAACAAAAACGCCTTAAATTCTGCCAATCATTGAGGATTTACTGCCTTGGAGGAGAGAGTTACCATTTTTGAGGAAGGAGTCAAAGATGTCTCCAATTTTAACAATGAGTTACTAGGGAAGTTAATGTATATAAAGAAAAATGAAGGAGATCTAGTTTGAGAAGTTTTATTCTTGAAAACTGAACGTAAAAAAGACCATGTTCAATTAAGGTCATTCAGCGCAGACATAGAGCGTATGATGAAGCAGGTAAAAGAGTTGAAGACTCATAAATGTGAATGTGATCCCTATGCAGTGAACGATGCTGAAGAAAGGACTCCAAAAACTCCACTAGGAAGTTGACTATTATAGAATATGCTGACTGCATTTTCAGCCGTTTCTGAGATGACTCCCAAAATCACTTCACAAGTTAGTCAAGTAGCTGAACCAAGAGTGATGGCTAGAAAAACTCTGAGGAATTTAGAGCTACACCAAAATTACCCACATTCCATCAGGATAACGTTCCTGCGTTTTTCCAAATATTTGACATGACAATGTTAGGGTACAGTAACCATCAAAAAGCTTTGATGGTGATGAACTGTTTGGACACCAATTTTCAGAACCTAGTTTTATCCCATTTAGAGGGGGACAGATGGTCATACTCGGAGGCCAAGGTGGCCATCATGAAGGAATTTGGAAGTCCCACACATATGTTAAAACGCAAATATGAATTCATGGATTATCCAACTTCAGAAGGATGAGTCCTTAGCAAGTTTTGCCAATTAATTCTACCAAGAATCGTAGATTTTGGTTGGAGAAAAGTGCTATTTAGCTTTGATGCGTAGATTGCATTCCAAGCAGCCTTTTGGCCCTATTGTGATTTACATTGGATGTCTTCCATGTTTGCAATAAGATTACCACCTTGCAGAAAGTGGATCATTCGAATATAAAAGAAGCTACACTTGAAGCCATGATAGAAGCTTCAAACCAAGTCCAGTGTGAAATCTGGATCCTATGAAGGGGACAGAGAGCACTAAGGAGTCCAATAATCAAACCGTGCTGGGAAATAAGCCCAAGGAGTTCAAGCGGATTGATAAGAAGGACTAATGCTGTTTTCATTGTGGAAGAAAAGGACACTTTGCTGTTCAATGCAAGAAGCTAAAGGAACAGATCAATGTAGTCCAGGCGAAAAAGTCTAAACCCCCACAGGAGTTAGGAAAAAGGGCCATTGCCTAAATGTGAAACAGTCTAGAGCTGTGGATAAACCCATTCCCCTCAATATCTTACAAGAAGAAAATAGTTAGTGACCTGTTCGTCTTTGATGAGACGCAGGATCAACTGTATCAAGTAGTCAATTTGGATGTCAATTCAGGAACTAGATCCATAGTGAAGGGGATTAACCCTGAAATAATCAAGAAAGTTGCTCAGCTGTATGTGCAACAACTAGCAGGCAGAATCTGAGCCGCCGAGAATCCAGAAGATTTACCAAGGTCAAAATAGATTATGCAAACCTATCTAACCCACTTAGCATGATCAAGGAATCGCTTTCTAATCTATTGGCACAAATTTTCTCACATCCTGATTCAGAAAATAATGTCACTATACACTCAGTAAATACAATTTTATACTACTCCAAGTGTACATATATTGATATTTTGGTTGATTGAGTATGGGTGCAGGCAATAGTTGACAGCTGTAGGAATTCAGCTTAGGGGTGCATACTGGTGCTTACAACGCTGGATCCCACAAAGGTTCTAATAAAATTTAATAAAATATACACTAAAGAACTGGTGTTTGTTTATGGTTTATATTAGTAAGCGTAGGGTATATATGAAAATGATCCTTTCCCAATATTTGATGATCAGTATTTAAGCTTGATTGGAGGATCAGAGGGACTTTGGGGATAGGTTTGAAATAGCCTCAATGCTTACAAATTAGGTAATATAGGTTTAAATCCTATCAGATCTTGGAAAAGTGAGTTAGTTTTTGGTAAATCGAATGTTGGGTTTAGGGGCAGAATGTACCCATGTGGTAAGGTTTTAATGTACCACAACCAATCACCACTAGATAAATTATTTTCATCTCAAAGGGACCTCCGCCACTCCTATAAAAGGGGGTGGCCCCCACGTAGGTGTTTTGAAGGACCTGTGGTGGTTGGTGGAGTACCTTCCAATGGTTGCCCCAAGGTCCTTTGTGAGGTTGTAGAAATCTGACCATTCGATTTTAAGTTTGGCACCCATACAGATTTAAAATGGTATTACCCCAATTAATGGGGTTCCACTGAGAATCAGCCAGGGTCTTTTGGCCAATATCCCCGATATTTTTGTCTCAATTTTATTAAAATCACATTTAGGGTCATTGGAAACTCGTAAATGGCCAGCAGTTCCTCGTTTCAGCTAAATTCCACCCAAGACATTCTTCCTCTGCAGCTGAGAAGGCAAATGTCTGACATCACCTCTTTAAGAATGGTGGGGGAGAATAAAGCTGAAGGAAGCGGCCATGTACACAGTTGATGGTGATTCTGGTAGCTAGCGATTTTATAGAATATTCATTACCTCTTTTGTAGGTGATGGTGATGGGACCTTCCCAGATTGCCCCATGATTACCGCTTCTAGGAGTGATGCAGTTATGGTAATAAAATTCGATTTATTCAATGTACGCCGACCAGGGGACGGGCAGTACTGAACACAACACTCAAAATAACAAAACAAACCTACTAACCAGGTGGGAAGCAGAAACTGCTAACCCACCATGGCAGAGGGTGAGGAGGGGTTGGGGGGTTGGTTTTCAGAAAGACCCACCTCGATCATGGGATGTTGGTTACAATACTGGATCAGAGCAGAGAGCCAGGGTGTTGGGGCATCCACATAGTGGGGTTGAGGTCAGCGTAGTAGGAGTTTTCCTCTTCTGCATCAAAGATAATGATGGGAAAGTGTTTCAACAAAAGCTGCGAGGAGAATTTCAGCTTCTTAGCAGGCTTCAGGAAGTTGGGTGAAAAGGGAGATACTTTGGCGGGTGATTTTGGCTGAGGGGTTGAATGAAGCAATCATTGTGACATTCATAAAAGCAATTTCAGCATCATCGAATAGCTTTGAGATGTCACTGCAGGGAGATTCAGGGAAGTCGGGGGGAAGAAGAGGGTGGGCAGGCCATGCTGGAGCTGAGCCACTGACTGGGCCACCGCAGTGTGTAGTTTTGGGCAGTGAGGAGAGGCCACCGCAGCCAAGGCGAGCTGGTGATAACTTTGGAAGGGGCTGTATTGGGCAGAGGAACGAAATGGCGAGGGGTAGGGTTTCATCAAGTCAGGAAGAAAAATTCCTCCCGACCATAATCGCCTTGGCAGAGAGGTTGACCTGTATGCTTACTAATGAGGACATTACCTGATTTGTCAGTCTCAGCCAATAGATCCCATGGATTTTGGTTTACTGGAATAGTGGCGTTCGAATTTAGGTGGGTGGGATTGGGCGAATGGGCAGCTGCTTGGGTGCCAATGGTGGTCCAAGCATTGCTCTGATTGGCTGGGGTAGATTTAGGTGGGAGAGTGAGGCTGGAGGTTTTGGGGGGGCTGATTTTCCATGTGGGCCCACTGAACGAGATTGGAGGGTGGGAGGGGGCAGCAAAGCGCCCCATACTGAACCTCCAGAGGGGGGCTCAGAAGTCGCAGCAGCATACTTGGCCTGAGGGCATGCTCTTTTTGCATGGTCGAGGCCAAAGCAGAGGGAACAAATCTGCCTACCATTATCGACTCAAGACCAAAAGAAATGATCAGGCGCTGCAGCCACACTAGCGCGGGGTAGGATTTGTTGGGCTATGGTAGGGTGGTGTGGTATGATGGTGGCTGTTGCCCGAGGAGCAGCAAGGCGCTCCGCACCAGATGGAATGGCAAAGATGAGGTTGGGCTGAGTGCCATAAGCCATGAGCCCCGCGACCAACTGGTCATACAAAACCTGGGGTGGAAGGTGGGATGGGAGATTTGCAAAGGATAACACCAGCGTGGTGTCTGAAGGGAGGCGAGTACAGGTTGTGGGAATAGGGGTTTTTATAAATTAGAGGAGTTTGTGCTTCCGCTTCAGCATCCTCCTCAGATTGGAACCCAACGTCAAAGTAGCTCTTAAAAGGGCGGAAGTCTACAAAGTCAGCTGGCGCAAAGGCCTTAGTGGCTAGGTCAATAATTGCCTTATCAGCATATGGGAATAAACGCCCATAGTCCACTCTAAGGCAATAGCGAATGGTAGAGCGAGGGAGGGCGAGAGGATGGGGGCGAGAAGGGTGGACGCGCGCCAGGAGGAGCGCTAAGTCCCATGGGGGGACAAAACGGTTGGAAGCAGTGGGCGGGCTGTTTGAGCCCATTTAAACGCGGCTGCCTGCGGGGCAGAAAACGCTAGGTGGGAGTGCACTGCTGCCCCACACTGGGGTGGCAGGCGGCGGAGCCAAGGACATCAAAGAATAGGTTTGGGCAGACGGCTGTGGATAAATAAAACTTTAAATTTTAAATCGCTCAAAAGTGACTTTGAGCGGTAAAAGAAAGTTATGGTAATATAATACCATGTCAGATACTCGCAATGTAGGTAGGGGAATTCTGAGCTCATTGGCTGCCTGCCCTTCTTTTGTCACCGTTTTTGCTAAGTTTGTCATTGCCTCTAATTGGAGATAAAGATGCGTTGAGCCAATTATCTCATAACTTTATCAGGCTCCTCAACTCTAAAGCAGAATACAACCATAACTAAGAGAGCAGGTATTCCTGGTTCTCGTTCATATAAGACACGGAATGGGGACATTTTCAATAACTGATGATAGCTAATCTGGTTGGCCATGAGGGCAAAAAGGGTAAGTTTTGGTCCCAGTGAAGTGGATCATAGAGGCCATTTTTCGTGGGATGGATACCAGGGTATCATTTGATCTATCCACAGTTCCGTTAGTAGAGTGATTGTATGGAGATGAGAAAAGTTGTTGTGCTCCCATAGAGGTGGCCAGGATTTTACTACTCTGGAGGTGAAGTTCTTCCCGTTGTTGCAGAGTAGTACTTAAGGACAGCCATGTCAAGAGAAAATGTTTTGATGTAAAAAGGTGGCTGTGGCCTTGGCCGTTTGGGTAGGGAGAGCCACGGCTTCCACCCACTTAGTGAAATGATCAATAGCTACTAGTATAAATTTGTTCCCACTAGTAGTCTGAGGAAGGGTACCTACTACATACAAACTAATGGTATGGATTGGTTGTTGAGGGGTATTGGGTTGATACTGGTATGAGTCTTTAAACTGGATTGCTTCTTACACGTAAGGCAAGCTTCCAAGACATCACCATTTGAGTCCATTATTACGTCCCAATAATATTGATCCTTAATTCACTCATAAGTTTTCTTCGCCCCTCCATGACCTAGGGTGGGGTGAGCTTCTAGGATAGCGGGTACGCATTCTGAGGGACAAAGGTAAGGCAATTACTTTGCCCTCAATTGTTTATACAACGTCCCATCCTCCACTTTTGTGTTGCAGGAGTGCCGGGATAACATCTTCTGGATAGGCTCATCCTCATCCTGCCATTCATTTTAAGTCATTAATAGATCATGCAACCTCTCCGCCTCACTGTTATCCAAATGAAGGACTGGCAGCCTCTTCAACCTATCAACATTTAAGTGACGGGTCCCAGCATTATGTTCAATGTTTATATCATAAGGCTGGAGCTTTAGAGCCCAATGAGCTAACCGGCCAGTAGGGCCCTTCATGTTTTGTAAAATATTTTTAATATAGCGTGGTCTGTAACCACAGTGAAGGCGGTCCCATATAAAAAAGGGCGGTAGTGCTTCACAGCTAACAGTACAGCAAGGCACTCCTTCTCAGTTACACTGTAATTGCATTCCGCTTTTGACAGCATCTTACTGAAATATAATACTGGATGATCTACACCATTTTATCTAATTGGGCTAATATGGCCCCAACGGCATAGTCTGAAGCGTCAGTAAACAGGATAAAAGGTTTAGTTTAATCTGGGTGTCTCGGGATAGGACGTTGTTGTAACAATTGTTTCAACGTCTTTAAAAGCGATCTTCTGTTCAGCACCCCAATAGAAGGGGTGTTCTTAGTCAATAAGCGAACGATTGGCTTGCTGAGCTGGGAAAAGTTGGAATAAGTTGATGGAAATACCCCATCATCACTATAAATACATGAATACCCCATAGATTCTTAGGAAGAGGTTTTAAAAAGTGCTTCAACATTATCTAGCTTGGGTTGGATTCCTTTTCAGGAAATGGAATGTCCAAGGAAATTCAATTTCTTTTGGAAAAAGGTACATTTTTAAGGCTTCAACTTAATATTTGACTTACGTAACCTTTAGAACCTCCTTCAGATGATCAAGATGTTCGTTAAAGGTTCGTGAGAACACCTTGATATCATCAAGATATATGATGGCACAAGCTAACTTCAGGTCCTGAAAAATATGGTTCATTGCCCGCTGAAAAGATGCAGGTCGTTAAACAACCCTTGCAGTAATCGAGTTAGGTGAAAGAGACCCTCACTACAAATGAGAGCACATTTCTCCTGATCTTCAGGGAAAGTCCATATTCCAGTAGCCACTAGCCAAGTCCATGGAGGAGAAGAAGTTAGAGCCTGAGAGTTGGGCCAGGGAATCATCAATGCGGGGATAGGATAACTATCTTTTTTGTGAGATATTCAATCTTTGGTAGTCCATAACTATCTGATGACCTCCGTTTTTCTATTTAATAAGCAACAGAGGGGAAGACCAAGGGCTTTGTGAAGGTACTAACAACCCTGCATATAGCAATTGCTGGAGCTCCGTCCTCATTTGCTCTTCTTCCACATTCAACTTATGGTAAGGTTTTGACTGAATAGGGCAGGCATCACCCACATCAATGGAGTGACACCAGCTTTTCATGTGACCATAATCATGGTCTTATTCAGAAAATATATCGCTATATTCGTCTAATAAAGTATGAACTTTTTCCAATTTTACTGGGGTTAACTCATAAAATATGAATATTAGGTAGAGTACACACCAGATTATCCGTAAGCAAACCCAAATCTGCCATAGAGCCAATGGAATGGATACGGTCAATATTTTGTACTGGAAGTAGGAAGCCTCAGCCAATCTCCTGGTGTTTTCAAATGACCATGACTTTTCCGGTGAGGTTCCAAGCAAAAGGGTAATAGGCCTCTGGTAGGCTGGGTCTACTATCCCAGGAAGTACCTGAGGCTCCAAGGGGCTAACACTCTCAAGACTTGTGATATTTAACATGCAGTGGTATGGGGTTTTAATTGTGATTTTAGTGTCAATCATGCGCTGTTCACCAGGCTTAATTAATACCTCATCTGCAGCATAGAAAGGAATTTCGTCCCTCACAACTACTGATTTGGGAAATTTCTTAGTGTTGCATCTGGAGGTAGAAAAAGTTAAAATCATAGTGGAAAGGGGGTATTTGACCAGGCAGAATATTGCTTGCAGGTTTTTTTGTTAGATAAGACTAACAGGACTTCATAGTTTAATAATGAGGCATCCTTGCTTCATGTTTATTATTCTCTCATACTCAATCATAAACTGAGTGTTGATGAGCATATTGTACGCATTGTTATTCAAAGCCACAGCAGGGGCTGATAAAATAAGCTTCCCAATGTGTATGGGAAGGGCCAGAAGTGGAAAAAGATTTATCCAGAATTCCCCACGCAGCAGAATTTCACTTCGCAGATGGGGGCCAGTCAGCTGCATTCTGAGTTACACCAGAACGCGCACCACCCATTTGCAACCACTGTGGCTCACTGGGCCACAAGGAACATGTATGCCCTGTAAAGAGGGCTTAATGGAAAATGATTTTTGTGAAGAAGCTATGGATGAAGATAATGAAAACTTCTCTATAAATGACTGATGGCCACCACCCATTCCGCTGGGGTGAAGATGGACTCTACTCCATCGTGGACCCAGTTACAAGTAAACAGCGTAAAGCAGCACAAAAAGCCCGCAAGAGAGCAGCGGCTGAAGCGGCGGCACACACGCGGAATCCGCCATTAACCACGGACAAATTTGGGAGGATATTTCAGATATTCACCAAACCAACCAATCAGAACAATATGCCCAGGTCGAAAATTTTCACAGTAACCAGACTGAGCCACAAAGCGTCATCAGTCATGCACATACTGAGGAACAATGCAAAAGCAAATTGGGTGAAAATGCGGTGCACAATGCAACAAAAGTTGAACCTCAAAAATATAAAATCCAATCAACAACCCGCATCAAATCAACATGAGACCTGTGCAGGAAAAGTTGACGCAAATGCAAAAAACTGCAATTCCCTTGAATCATTGGGTCAGATCAAGGGAACCAACAATGGCAGTGAAAGAGTTGGAGTACAGACGTGGAGCATGGCCAAAATTGAGCCGTGGTGGGATAGGACCAGAGGGTCCTCCCAACTGCTCCTGAGGCGCCGCGGCACCTCAGTGTCAATAGGGACATTAAACATCGCGGGAGCCAGGGCTCATACATCCCAAGTCAAAAAGCTGGCAAACCTGCGAAAACCTTTTGTAAACATCTTGGCCATCCAAGAAACCCACTGTCTACAAGGGGAAGAAGAATCCTAGTCAACCAGGGTCGCACCATCACAATCAGTATGGACGTCTCACTGTGGGGTGATAGTCCAAAACAACAAAAAATTTAAAATTACAAATTCATCATCACACTTGCACGTTCAAGTCCTGGTAGCAACAATCACATGCCAAGATGGCATAATTTCGTTAGCATGTATCTATGCACCATACACTGCAACTGAGAGAAAAAAAATTTGAAAATTTTCTACTCTCACCCTCCCACCAGATATCATCATGTTAGGCGATTTCAACTGCTGGTATAACCCCAATACAGATCAATGGCCTAATCCCAGGGGATACCCACCTGGACACATTGAATATTGCTCAATGAAGACATCTCTTGGCTTACAGGATGCTCTCCCCCAATTCACCAATCCTTCCCCACATGACAAGACCCAACATATGCAAGGGATTGTTCATATCGATAAGCTGTATTGACCACATCCTCATCCCACAATCCCACCACTCAAGAATCTCCAAATTTACTACAAAAAGGATCAATTTTTCTGATCACCAATTAGTTATGGTGCAGTTAACGCCAACCCAAATTCCACACACAGGTGTCGCCTTGGAGAAAGCTTCACCCAGAAAATATAAAATTTCCCGAGATATCTGACTGGGTTGAAAACAAGGCTAAAAACCCAGAATTCACAGCCCCATTTACTTCAGATCCCATCAGAACATGGGAAAATTTCAATAAAAATTTAATCAACAAAACCTGACATATTGCATCATGCAAGTACACCGCGGACACAGCCACAATCAAGCGTACCTTGGCAGAACTAGATCACCTGAAATAAATACTCCGAGATTTGGCTATAGCCCTAATTGGGGACGCAAATGGGCATAAATTTCAGCCCAACTTAACAATCTCATATTCGAACACCAACACAGAATCAAAGTATCAAACAAAGGTAAGTTCATAAAGGAAGGCAAAACCTGTTCAACATACTTTTTCCACCAATTCCACTCCTGCGGAAACCAGCCCACATGCACACAGGTCCACAAGACCAATGGCACCGTGGCAACTGACCCTGAGGAGGTCAAGGCGGAAGTACACCACTATTACACTGAATTATATCGCGATATGCCAACAGATCCAAAAAAAATTAAAGAATTCATTCAAACTGCCAAGATACAAAGTACACCACCAAATTACAATATATTATCCCTTATTACACGGGAGGAGCTTTGGAAACAATTCGCGGTGCACCACGTAGGAAATGCCCAGGGCCTGATGGGATACCCTACAAATTTTACAAAAAATATTTTCAACAAATCGCCCCCTCCTATTGGCGTCAATGAACCAGAGTTTGTTGGAAACACGGCTACTACCAGGAGGCCATGAATCCTATGTTATAACCTTGTATAAAAAAGGGTGACGAGTTGGACCTGGCCAACTGGCGCCCAATTGCACTCTCCAACACTGACACAAAAATTCTAACAGAAATTCTAGCAGCTAGATTAGGCGCAATTGCATCTGATGTCCTATCACCCAACCAGTTTGGGTTTATACCAGGGCGTATAATCTGGAACAACATACACCCTGTTGCAAACATTTGCCAATCCAAAGCAACTGGTGCCCTGGTCTTCTTGGATCAGGAAAAGGCGTATGACCGTGTTAGCTGGCCATACCTAAAAAATGTCTACATGCCTTCAAACTCCCACCAAGATTCATAAAATGGGCGATGCTCCTAACAGAATATGCAACCATGGCTGTATGCAACCTGAATTTCTTAACAAACAAGAGTAAACCACACATTGGGACCATCTAGTACTTAAAAAAAAGAGTAAACCACACAGAGGGCTCAAACATGGGGATCCCCTCATCCCACTGTTATGCAATTTCAGCTTTGATTCACTCCTCCGAAAAACTGACTCACGTCTCATGGGGATAACCACACAAGGACAACCAACAGTCAAGATACTAGCCTTTGCAGATGACTGCGTAGCATGTATAGCAAACAATGAAGATGCCCAACAGCTGGAACACACTCTAGAGGAATACTCCAAGGTGAGCAATGCATCGCTTAACAAAATGAAGACAGAAATCATCCTCTTAGGCAAATACACAAACAATTGGGCCACAACATCAGAACCTCACACCAACACTCGAAGAAAAAACCCAATTATTTTACCCTTTGCAACACCTCCCATCACCTCTCCTGTCCAACACCTTGGAATCTGGCTAGAATCAGGGGGATATGCTAATGAGACAATGGAAAGTAACCTGTTACAATGGGTATCCAAACGCGTAGCCTCCCTCAAGGGGAGAACCCCAGGACTAACAGGACGAGTTACAGTTGCTAACTCGCTCATCCTCCTAATACTGTGGTACCAGGCCCATGCGATAGCCTTCTCACCTACCTTTATAACCTCGTTTCGCACGCTTATCCAGGGCTGGCTGTGTCCTGGCTCTCACCCTCCTAAACGGATGGAAACACTATTTGGCCCATGCTCAAGCGGTGGCATGGGACTAATAGATTTTGAGAGCCATGCCAATCACATCCTAGGTACCTGGATAAAGGAAATCCTTGCTCCAGACCTCCCGCAACAACATTGGTCCAGAGCAGCAAGGACTAACTTTGCACAGGCGCTCAAATTAACCAACCCACATAGTCCACCCAGACTACTTTCATACCTTGCCAAGCGCCCTACTGCAACTGGTCCGCATGGAACCTCCCCTCATTTCAAACATATACTCCAAACTATCCGCCGTATGGGATGGACCATAGAGAACATGAGTACTATACAGGGAAGGGGACGACCCAGCCCCCAATTCAAATTAAGGAACCCATAAAACCAACCCCAGAGGGATATGCTCGCAACAACCCCAAGCATAGCTAGGATAGAATACCTAGATATGCTGGACATTCCCTATGATTTAACCACACAGAAAGCAATGTGGAAAATGACACACCACCCACTCCTACAGCCAAGAATAAGAGCAAACGCCTGGCGCTGTTTGAGAAGGACCTATAGGATGGCGGACCGCTCCAACTCCCTCCACAAAACATGTGCAGTATGTGGAGGGGAGGGATCCCTACATCATCGCCTATAAATATGCCCCCCAACCAAAGCTATATGGCAGGAAGTCGCACGCATGCTCAAGATTCAAAAATGAACAGGAATTCTCGATATCAAAAAGTATCTTTGCGCTTAAAATCGAGTCACCAATCCCATCTACCCTCCGCTCCCTAATAATACCCATTGCAATGTGGACAATACACACAATTGCATTAGATGCGTTCAAGGGCACGGTCCCAACCATTCGTGGGATTATTAACAGATTCCATGTCCACTTACTAGAGCACTTCCAAGCCTGGCTCTATGGATATATGAGACCAAGACAAAAAGCGCTCATAGAATCATGGTTCCCACTCTGGTTCCTCCACACAGACTCTTTCCCTCACACCTGCTCCATAGCAGGGGAAACCCCCTCGGAGTAAATCACCAACCCCCCCATACCTGGCAGTCCCGCTGGCAACAGGGGTAACTTGAGTACCCTGAGGTGCCCAATTTTTATATTTGTTAGTTATTCTCTTAGTTTCACATATATTTAGTAATGTCTGTCCCCTGGTCGGCTTACCTCAGTTAAATAAAAAATGTGTATGGGAAGGGAAGAGTATGCCCTTATTGCACGGATTTTATTTGGGCCAGCAGTTCCAAATTCTTGAATGTAATTTAAGTCAGGCGCTAGCTTTATTTTCTTAAAAATCTTTGTGGAGATCACGTTAACTGGGGTGCCAGTGTCTACGATTGCCAGTATTCAAAATTTTTGAATATATACTTCAACCTTAGTAAGCGTTCCTCCAAGGTTAGGTACCAAGTCTAGACCTCCTTAAGCCAAAAGGTGGAGGTTAATTTTTGAGCAGTCTCAGGATATTTCTCCAAGATGGTTTTCATGGGCTGGACCCGCTGAAGAGGTCGAATCAAGCTAGCTAAGAATTGGTCACCATCGCTGGCATTATCAATAACTTTTGGCCATCCTAAAATTTGGCTGAGGTACGTTCCTTCAGGTATGGTGGTACAATCTACTCCTCCAGCACTTAATTGATCAGGAACCTATACTTTTGCAGATGCTCCCAAAATATAGTATCCAACGTCGTCATAACCCCCCTCAGATTCCTCCCCAAGGTTATTCTCAACAACAGGCAAAGCCGTGATGGAAGTAGGGGAGATGGCTACAGAAGATTGGGTAGCCTTAGGGGCCACATTTACAAGCTTGGCCGGAAGAGAAGGCACAGAGGCAAACTCTGATCTACAAGATTATGGTGTATCCTTTTTAAGTCGTACTGAGGAAGCAGGTTTAAAAGGAAGGATAGGCACAGGTGGGCCCACTCCCAATTATTCAACTGCCAGGTGCTCCTCAATGGTTAGAGCTAAGGTTGTCACCTCAGCTTCATTTGTTATGGCACATACATGAAGTTTGACCACATCTAACATAGCCTCCTTGATGTCA